>JAOTOM010003727.1:0-100000 GCA_034440615.1 Ashinkailepas kermadecensis
TGTAGTGCTGTACTCTCCGGCGATGAACGTGCCTCGCACTCAGCTCCCCCTCTCTTCCTCCAATTTCCACCACATCGTCCGGTCATTTTGTTCCTTCCGATGCCAGCACGATTCTTGCCGGAATGCTGCCCAGCGCCCTCGCGCAGCATCAGACGCCGGCCGATCAGGCATCAGCCCCACCCCTGGGCCCAGCGCCGTACCTCCACGTCAGACTCGGCGCCACGTGTCGTGCCGGCGGTCACGGTCACGTAACCACGTGTCGTGCCGGCGGTCACGTGACCACGTATCGTGCCGGCGGCCACGGTCACGTGACCACGTGCCGGCTGGTTTGACGAGATGCAGCGGCGGGCGGCGGCGGCGGCGGCGGCGGCGGCCGGCGCGGCGCGGCGCGGCTGACCCTGGCGACCCTGACCTTGACCGCCGCCGCCACTCCATCCGGGTACGGGACCGGCGGCCGGCCGTGCGGCGGCGCCACCCGTCATTGACATTGCGGCGCGCGCGCGCGCAGACGCTCCGCGCCAAGGTCGGTCACGTGCGTCGGCTGCCCGCCGCGCCACTGCACGCTCCGAGTAACGGTACCGCGCCGCTGCAGCATCCCCCCCCCACCTTCCTCAACACCCCGCCAGCCCCGCACTCTCCGCCGCAGCATCCCGGCCGCCCCTCCCCGCCCGCTACCCACTACCCGCCGCATCATTCCGACCCCGTCCCCAATACCCTCGCCCGCTCCGCACTCCCCACCGCAGCATTTTCAGTGCGCGAGTCCTAAACCATGGCTCAAGTTGGGACCTGTTCTCTTCGATCCTGAGCTTCAACGCGCCGCGACTTTGCTGGCCGGGAAACAAGTGATCTAACAGCTGCGTGTCGTCAGCGTACGGGATGACGTAGCAGTGCGTCGCGAAACTTGGAAGGCCATTTACGAAAAGGGCGACGAGAATTGGGCCGAGAATCGATCCCTGCCGGACGTGACCTGTCAGCGGCACAACTTTCTTGCCGCCATCCACCATTTGGCTCCCTCCGCTCATCGAGGTAGCTGCTGAGCCACGGGCAGTTCACGCCATGCGAGCTCAGTTTGGTCCGGAGGATGCTGCCCAATGCCTTTGACAAGTCGATCATAGTTTGCGACACAAGTTCCCATTGTCGTTGCTGCCAGGCAGCCACTCGAGAACATCGGCCACCGCATCCTTCGCAAAGTGGTGCGACTTGAAGCCTCATTGAGCTGGGTTAGTCAGACAGTGTTTGTGCATAGACGGAGAGAGTTCACCATATACCATTCCGTTGAAGAACCATGCATAGGACAGACAACAGAGCGACGGGCCTCCTGCTCCCAGCCACGGCGAGAACACCGGACTGTGTTCTTTACTGCCGGAACAACACAGGGTGCTCTCCAGACGTTCGGAAAGACACCGGAGACGAGTGGAAGGTTCACCAGCTGCTGCAGCAGCAGCAGCAGCAATCGAACAGATCAATGCCAGACCGTCGGAATCGGAAACACCGTCCAGCACCACCGCGCGCGGGAACTGCCCATGCTTCGTACAACCGGTGATAGCTCTGACAGCGCTATCACAGTGCGGAGCCGACACGCCGTCAGAGCACACAGTGGGTGGTCTGGAGGAGGGGGAGGGGAGGGGAGGGGATCGCTAGCGTCACTCTGGAGGTCAGCTGAGCGCGCGGACAGCTGTGAAGAATTCTAACGGTATTTTCGCGACTGAAGATTTGCGGCAGGTCATGGCCATTGCCGTCTGCCCGTTTCGACCCAACACACTTCGTCCACTAATGTCGCAAACCCGGAAGACATCGGGATTTAAACCGGTCGTCTCAGAATGTCGAAGACGCTGTCTCGGTGTCCATCAAAGGCAAGTGACGGCATGATATTCAGCAAGCACGTTTCAGTTCGGAAAATTCGAAAGCCGGTTTCCCTTGGGACGACTCTGCTGCCCGTGATCGATCCCCATGGCCATCGATCCCCGTGATGACGGTTCAGGATACCGGGGATGCATCGGGAGGGAGGGAGGAAAGTGAGCCACAAAAGCCACTGCTGTGTACTCCAAGTGACTGCTGTGGTCGGTGAGGTGTTTTATGAATGGCAGTCTGAAAAGGTCCGGTACACGTACACTGTGCAGCACCGGGACTGCGCGGGACACCAGGACAGTGCTGAACATCGCGACTGTGCGGAACACCGGGACTGTGCGGAACACCGGGACTGTGCGCAGCACCGGGACTGCGCGGGACACAGAGACTGCGCGGGACACCGGGACTGTGCGGGACACCGGGACTGTGCGGAACACCGGGACTATGAGATACATCGGGACTGTGCGGAACACCGGGACTGCGCGGAACACCGGGACTGTGCGGGACATCTGGACTGTGCGGGGCACCGGGACTGTGCGGGACACCGGGATTGTACGGAACACCGGGACTGCGCGGAACACCGGGGCTGCGCGGAACACCAGGACTGTGCGGGACACCTGGACTGTGCGCAGTACCGTGATTGTGCGGGACACCGAGACTGTGCGGGACACCGGAACTGTGCGGCGGAACACCGGGACTGCGCGGCACACCGAGGCTGTGCGGGACACCGGGACTGTGCGCAGCACCGGGACTGTGCGGGGCACCTGGACTGTGCGGAACACCGGGACTGTGCGGGACACCGGGACTGTGCGGGACACCTGGTCTGTGCGCAGCACCGGGATTGTGCGGAACACCGGGACTGCGCGGCACACCGAGGCTGTGCGGGACACCGGGACTGTGCGCAGCACCGGGACTGTGCGAGACACCTGGACTGTGCACAGGGCGCCGCTGGTCCAGCCAGATGTCCAGCTGCCCATCTCGGCAAACCCGTCGCCATTGTCACGTGCTCCTGTACACCGGGCGCCGCTGGACAGGCCGGCCGGCCTGCCGGCACTGCTATTGCGTCAGCGGGGTATCGCCGGCCCGGGTATCGCCACGTGTAACGGTCCGCCTGGCCGAGTCGCTGCAGCCCGTGCTGGGCCTCGCCCACACCTGCTCGACCCAACACCGCCGTGACAACGAGTCAGGGTTAAAATAATGGTTTTTCGTTAGGTGTGAGATGTCGAAATGACACAGTAGGATGCCGAAATTTGCTATGGAATTAGTGTCATTTAAAATGATTTTGATGTCTTCCAGACTCCAATTTCAGCCTACTTATGACTGTACCTTCATCATTTGTTTTGATATTCGTAATTTAGGAAGAGCTATATTCAGGATAGAGGAAATAATACCTATGCTATAAACTGGTATTGTATGCCATATCATATTTTAGGTAATCTCTTTACTTGAAATTGCGTTGCGAAATGTTCGTGTATCACCATTCCTTATCGAGAGCATGTACATGATACTTAAACGGGATTCTGTTAGAAAGGAGTAACGCAGACTTCATAAGGACGCATCAAGGAGCAGGATGTCGATGCTTCTTGGAGAGAGATGTCGGTTGAGTGTTCAGAGAGTGGTATATTCCACCCTATTTTACGAATAATTTATCACTGCAACGAGTGATGCCCGGCGTGGTGACAACGGCGACAGGTAATTAGCAGCTGGGTGACAGGGAGGCCGGGTATTTACTGATGTGGTGACGGCGGCACCCTTTGACAGGCCACAACGAAGGCGATGTTTGGAACGAGACGACGAGAAACGATATATATATATATATATATATATATATATATATATATATATATATATATATATATATATATATATGTATATATATATGTATGTATGTATGTATGTATGTATGCATGCATGTATGTATGTATGTATATATGTATGCATGTATGCATGCATGTATGTATGTATGTATGTATGTATTTATGTATGTATATATGTATGTATGTATGCATGTATGATGCAGAATGAATTCTAACCCAGGTTGGAAGTCGGAAACGTGACAGCAGGAGGGGCAATGAACTATGTGCGTGGGTGTAATTCACGAACGCCAGTGTCCGTTTATCCAACCACCAAGAGGGTAATTTACCAGCAGCGGTCAAATTACATGGTTAAACCATTTACGAAATGACCAAACTACCTTTCATTTTATTATATAATACATCACCAATAATATTATTTACCAAATTACCAGTGGCGGCCAGACAGCTGGTAAATAGTAATTTACCAGAAATGGCCTTTCTTCGTGTCGATTCTCGTCACGTGGATTTGACACTTACTGAGGAAGTTCAATTTTCGGTACGATTCCGTTAGGTTCACTAAATTTAACACAACATACAATAATTAATACAATTAGCATAGTTAATATAAATATGTACTGCTAGGCCCAGGGAATGACCTGAATCATAATGTCAGGCTCAGCAAACGGCCAGCGTCTTACTGTTAGGCTCAGCCACGGAATGGTAGGCTCAGCAACGTAAATGTTAGGCTCAACAGCGTAATGGTAGGCTCAGCGAACGGCCAGCGCCATAATGGTAGTCTCAACAGCGTAATGACAAGCTCAGCGAACGGCCAGCGCCATAATAGTAGGATCAGCGAACGGCCAGCGCCATAATGGTAGGCTCAGCAGTGTACTGACAAGCGGGCCCATGTAGAGATCAGCACCACGGTGATAAGATCGCTGTCTCTGTGACGGCACCAAGGGCAGAGTATGGAATGTCCGCGCGAGGACCGCAACACCCAATTAACGCGTGATGCGATGGCGGCGGAGCGCCACAGACGACCGGTGTTGTGATGGCCGGAAAACCAGGGGCGATGCCAGACATGACGCGAGCAACGCCGGGCCATCGGCCGATGGGGCAGCGAGGCGACCCCAACAAATTCCCAGCCGCGGGCCGGCGACTCGTCCGAGCAACAGCAGGCGGTGGGCGCAGTCGGGATGACGGCTGAGGCGCCGCCCGGCGCGAAGGCGGGCGGTGGCGGGGGCGGGGGCGCGGGTGGGGAGGGGAGGGGCAAGCCGCCGTCAGGGCCGGGCCGCGACCGCAGCACGGCCGACCGCGCGGCTCACGTTGTAATCCGGCGCGGAGGGCGGGAAGCCCGACGACCGGCCGGCTTAACGGCCGGCCCGGCGCCGCGCCGCGCCGGAGTGGCGGTAGTACACACCGGAGTACGCCTGGCACGCCAGACTCGCGTGCCCGCCGACCCTCCGCCGCCCGCTTATCCCGCACACCGACACGCTGCAAAATCGCAACGAACCATTTGCATGTACAACGTGTGGCATGTGGCCGCCGGCTGTTTCCTGGTATTGAGCGCCAGACACCGCGAGCCGGACACATGGAGCGCCAGACATTGTGAGCCGGACACATGGAGCGCCAGACATTGTGAGCCGGACACATGGAGCGCCAGACACCGCGAGCCGGACACATGGAGCGCCGGACACATGGAGCGCCAGACTCTGCGAGCCGGACACATGGAGCGCCAGACACTGAGAGCCGGACACATGGAGCGCCAGACACTGCGAGCCGGACACATGGAGCGCCAGACACTGCGAGCCGGACACATGGAGCGCCAGACTCTGCGAGCCGGACACATGGAGCGCCAAACACTGCGAGCCGGACACATGGAGCGCCAGGTACTGCGAGCCGGACACGTGGAGCGCCAAACACAGAGCCGGACACGTGGAGCGCCAGGTACTGCGAGCCGGACACATGGAGCGCCAAACACCGGCCGGCACATGGGCGCCAGATATTGTGAGCCGGACACATGGAGCGCCAGACACCGCGAGCCGGACACATGGAGCGCCAGACTCTGCGAGCCGGACACATGGAGCGCCAGACACTGCGAGTCGGACTCATGGAGCGCCAGACACCGCGAGCCGGACACATGGAGCGAGTGATGCGTGCGCAACAGTCGGCTGAAAATTTACCCCCGAATGCCGGTTTCCTCATGACGCAATCAGGGATCTGGGGAAACCTGATTGCGTCGATTTCGGCGCAATCAGGCGTCTGGAGCGACTACACAACTGGCAACAGCATCACTTCAATGAAACGATCCTGGCGCCAGCTTGAGCAAAGCGCAAGAGCCATCGACGGGGCAAGACAGCGAGCGCTGAGGAGACACCACACGCGGAACTACACCAGCGCGTCTTTACCCGGCCGAGACAGGAGTATTTTGGCATTGATCGTCATCCACCATGCAATCGATTACGCGCCCATCACTATCGCCGACTGGCGGTATTCCGCTTTGATGTGGCACGGCAACACCAAGCCGAAGGTAGCCAATTGTATCGCCGCCGCCGCCGCCGCCGCCCAGCGCTCGGTCAGGTCAGGCGTCTGTTGCCGGCCGCCGACACCTGTGTCGCGCCTCAACACACACCCACCCCAGCGGGTGACGCGGCCGTCTGACATGGGCGTCTGTTGCCGGCCGCCGACACCTGTGTCGCGCCTCAACACACACCCACCCCAGCGGGTGACGCGGCCGTCTGACACGGGCGTCTGTTGCCGGCCGCCGACACCTGTGTCGCGCCTCAACACACACCCACCCCAGCGGGTGACGCGGCCGTCTGACACGGGCGTCTGTTGCCGGCCGCCGACACCTGTGTCGCGCCTCAACACACACCCACCCCAGCGGGTGACGCGGCCGTCTGACACGGGCGTCTGTTGCCGGCCGCCGACACCTGTGTCGCGCCTCAACACACACCCACCCCAGCGGGTGACGCGGCCGTCTGACACGGGCGTCTGTTGCCGGCCGCCGACACCTGTGTCGCGCCTCAACACACACCCACCCCAGCGGGTGACGCGGCCGTCTGACATGGGCGTCTGTTGCCGGCCGCCGACACCTGTGTCGCGCCTCAACACACACCCACCCCAGCGGGTGACGCGGCCGTCTGACACGGGCGTCACCAGCCGGAAGGTCGTGACGGGGCTCGCCGGCAGGCGGCCGACGCGTCGAGCGAGCGGCGAGTGTCCACCGGGCTGTCGGTGCCGCAGATGTGTAGCACCGGCACCGACCGGGCGCGCAGGCACGGCAGCACGCCAACCTCAGCTCACACAACCCACTACTGTAGGGCTGTTCAGTGGGGCTGGCGGCGCTGCCGTCAGCCCAAATAAGCTCCACCCCAGTCAGCTGCCGCCAGCAGGACGTCAGCGGCTTCTGTTCGACTGGCGCATACACGACGCAAACGAGACTTTCGTGATGGAATCAGATAAGTTTGTTTTCAATTAGCCATTGGACGACTCCTTTCAAGTGATACAGGATCGAATACCACATGTTCGTCTTTGAAGACATTCGAATGCCGTCTCAATTATCCATGATATGTCAGTCCATGCCAGTGTTGTGCTCTTCGTCCATATAAACAACTGGCCTGGTATATTATGATAATTTTGTAGTATTTATTTCATCATATAAAAAATTATAATTTTAGTTATTATGATAAATAGTGATACATTTTTATTGAAATAGGGTGGAATATACCACTTTTTAATACTGCATCGACATCCGTCCCAACGAAGTATGGAGATCATGCTTCGTGATGAGGCTTTATCAAGTCTTCATCTATAATTTTCAACAGTATCTTGTTGATAAGTATCATGCTTATACTCACCATTGCCGATTGTCATGCACGAGCATCTCTGAGCACAATTCCAGGTAAGAGGATTACCTACGATGCGGTCTGTTATACAATATCAGTTGACAAGAATAAGCATTTTGTATCGTTATCGCTAAAATAGTTATCCCTAAATTAGGTATGCCAAAACAAAGGTAAAATGTACACGTATAAGTACGCTGTTGGATCGTAATTGTGTTTGAAGAACTTATAAGTTATGTTAAGCAACATCCATGGCGAATTTCGGCATCCTACCGTACCCGTTTCGACATCTCACACCTAACGGATGCCCATTATTTTAACACTACCCGGCCATGACATCTAGACTCTGTTCTATAAAAGATAATAACTGCGATTTTAAGACGATCGTAGAAAAAGTACGATTGGTCCAAATTGTACGCGACTACGTAAAGCGTGTTTCGCCAACGTCGTACTTTCTGACTAATAATGTCCTGCCGTCGTAGAAATTATACAGACATCATACATTTACAAAAGTAGTTCACTTACTGAATAACATTGCCGCTGTAATCGAAATAAGCAATGATACTAAATAACCGCAGCTTTATTGTAGTTTCATATTGATGCGACAGGTGCTGGACATTTCAGGTTTTAAAAATCGTATTATATTGTAGTGCTCCTTCGCCACAGCAGTCCGTCACGGCGATTCGACGACGAAACGAGATTTCAGCGCAGAAACTGGGCGGCGTCTGGTGGTTGGTCAGTCTTGTGATTTTGGGAAATAGTAATATGGGGCACGATGCACTCAATGCAAAAACCATTGACCCTGTGTGATTGGCCTGAAAGCATACACCTAAGAAGGCGCCCTGGAAGCGTTGGTGTTCGTGTTGGAAATGAAATAGTGGTAATGCCACTATTTCATTCATTATTAGCTTAGGTGAAATGTGAATGATAAAATTTAGGTGAGGGGTACATATTCTAAAATATGTTCACGCATCATGACCGCTAAGACGTCAATAATTAGGTACATACCTACCTAATAGGAGCGGAACAATGAATTTGTATAGGGAGGGTCACTTGTCAGCAGGATGCCTTTGCCTGAAAACTTCGCAAACCGTTGAGGGGGCACAACCGGCACTCTCGGAGAGGGACCTTCCCATCAGAGGGGCGCCGGTTTCCCATGGGTAGGCGGGGGATGGGGCACGTGCTCGCAATGCCTTCCCTGTATCCGCCCCTGTGAATTAACCGCTTGACTTTGAATTACCTTCTTTTTATTAAATTGTATTGTGGTGGATGGTGGTGGATTTGTGTTTTAGGGCGCATCGGCTGCATTGGTCATTCTGCGCCAATGTCAAAAACTATTGTGAATGAAAATATATACATACGACATGTTGAATCTGATAAAGCCTAGGATGGTGTGAACGCACTGCGCTGCAGTTGCTCATTTTTCGTCCACCGTGTCAGCGATCTGGCAACACTGGCTTCATCTCATTGGCCCGATTCAAATAACTCTAAGCCAATCTGCGGCCTCCATGCCGTCGGCATGAGCTGACGACAACGCCGTAGGCGACACTTGACCATCCGTTATGCTACATCTGCTATTATTACTATATTTATTATATGGTATGCGGCTCATCACACTACCCCTCCCCACCATCCTCCGCGGCACCACGCCACCATGTACAGTCCACGGTGCAGCACGACTTTCGCCATGTAGCCAGTGGCGTCGCCACGAAATTCTTCCAGGGGGGGCAATATTGATAGGGGGGCCTCCTGCTCCCGAAAGGGGGCCTCTACTGTGTTAGGGCCTCCTATTGCTTTTTTAGGCTCTTAGTATTGCTCCAGAATAGGGAACATGGCTTCATATTGATGTCTTGTTTGTTCTTGGCATGGTGCATCATTTACGCAAAGCGCAATAGCAAAAATATTTTTCCCGCTGAGAACTGAGCCATACCAGGGTATAAATAAGCAAACGCACTGGCGGATCTAGCCCACCAGTTTGGGGGGGCAACTTTCGGTTTTCGGCGTCAGCCCCCTCCCCTCCCCCAGTGGCGTACTTAGGAATTGCATCAGAGGAGGCGTCGAAGGGATTTGGAGGGTGCCCATTCTCCCACTATTTTTGGTTAAAAGCATCAGTTTCTACCACTATTTGTCAAATGGACCCATTTTTTACAATAATAATTAATGACAACATAATTTCCTGTGTATGGGGCCCCAGCCTACCTCCACCGCCTCTAAGTTACGGGATTTGTGTTCTTGTTTACCAAAACGTTCATGTTCACGTTCAACGTCTCGTACCACGTCAACGTTCGTGCACGTGTACACACTGGCAGATCCGATTTTGTCAACTCTTGCTGTAAGCAGAACTTGAGCAGCATAGAACACTCGATGCGTGTCAGAATGTACTATGCTACCATATTGGCTTCCAAACAATTATAAAAATACCTTTAAAATTGGAGATACTTTCATCCAGACGATATTTTTTAACCTCGGCAAAGGTTACTGCATTTTCATTCAGTTTACTTCTGTTGGTTTCGGGGGCCAAAAGACCCTTTTAAGCGCTTCGGGGGAGCCATGGCCGGAATGGCCCCTCCCTGGATCCGCTAGTGAATGTAGCCTGTCTCTTCATCTTAGCAATCCCAACACCAACATACGAAACATGCTGCTCAACTGGGCTCAACTGGTCACTCGCACAAAACATCCTGTTCAAATTCCGCTTTCGAAATCTGGCTCACTGGGTCCGCTTGCCCGTTACTGGCTAAACAAACTTCATGAACCTATCTGACGAAGGAATAATGAAACTGCTGATTTCGTCATCTCTTGCTGTAAGAAGAACTTCAACAGCATAGAACCCTCGATGCGTCAGAATCTACTATGCTACCATATTGGACTTCCAAATAATCGTAACAAAATACCTTCAAAATTGGAGATTATTTCACCCGGAAAGCTATTTTTTAACCTCAGCAAAGGTTACTGCATTTTAATTTAGTTTACTTTTATTGGTTTGGGGGGGCGCCAAAGACACTATGGCCCCCCTTTGAAACGCTTGGGGGGCCATGGCCGGAATGCCCCCCTGGATCCGCCAGTGCCAGTGACGTGCCTATATTTGCGTTAAGGGGAGGGGGGCAAACGTATTTGGAGGGGTCCACCTACTCAATAAAAAGTCTTCCGATTTCGACCACTATTTTGTCAAAGGGGACCTTTTATATAAAATAATTAGTGACCAACTAGATTATCCTGTCGAGGGGCATAATCTACCACTATCGTTTCTGATTCGTCGGATTTCAACCCTGGCTCCCCCATCCTGTTCGAATGTATTCTTTTGGTATCCCTTGATAAGTCACCTTGCACTGCTGAAATTACACCTACACAGATCACTTTAAAATGTAAAATTTACCAATTTCAGACATTCCAGTTCATAGTGCCCGGTCGCCACGACGCCAACTTTAGTGCATGTGCACGCACATCTTGCGCATTCGGCGCATTCGCCACACTTCGTGCGATGCTACGGATTCTGCTGGGCCTCCTACGCTTTGCTAATTGCTGCCACATGATAGACTTGCGCCTTATCTGACGTGATGAAATGCTTTGTATGGGCGTTCCCTGCGAAAATTCGATTAATTAAATTCGATCATTAGTTCCCTATTTCTCATATTTTATGATGAAGAAATGCGGATACCCGCTCAGCTTTGATGCACCTCATATCTTTGATTAAACATGCTTCCAGATTGGCTACCGAACCGAGGCACTGCCTGAGTGTACTTCTTTGGACCCGTTTCGTATTTCTTCGTCTACGGATGTGTCTTAGGGCTCCAATCCATTTTTGTTCGAGGCCCAATGCATTTTCGAAACCCCTGCTCGTTTTAGGGTTTGTTGCTTCTTTGTGCACCGATGATTTTTCTTAGTTGTCGGGACGCTTTCAATGATCTCAATGTATTTATTTAGTGCCCGGTATTTTTGTTCGTTCTGGGACCATGTTGCTTATTGCGACCCCAGCCTCTTTTCAGGCCCTTGTGCGGTCGCATGGCCCCTGTGTGCCTTGAGAGCTTCCGGTGTTTTTGTGTATTTTTGTGTTTTTTTTTAGAGTTCCCGCTATATTTATTTAGGGCTGCAACGCATGTTTTAGGGCCCTGTCGCTTTTTGCGAGACTGCGCTTTGGAGGGCCAGTTACATTTTCGGTCCCCGTTGTGCTCTTAGGGTCCCGCTGTGTTTATTTGGGGCTTCTGACGCACATTTGTGGGGCCCAGTACGATTTTGGGTCTTCGGTGCGATATTTCTGGGTCTTAGCGCAACTTATCGCGCCCAGGCGCGTGGTTCCGGGGACCCAACGCCAGTTATCTGGGGTCAACGCGATTTTTGTGGACCTCTTCTGAATTTTCTTTAAATTCCGAATCTCGGCCTGATTTTTCTAGTCCCTGGCGCCATGTTTTTCCATCTGATCTCGATTTTCTTCGAGCTCCGGTATGTTTTTCGATGCCGTACGCGATTTTTCAAGGCATCTGATGATATGTTCGGTGCTCCAGAACCATTTTCCTGACCCGCACTCTTTTTTGGGAATCCCTCCTTATTTTGGAGGGCTCCGGCTTTCTTTTTCGGATACCGATGCGACTTTGGGGGTCACACGGTGCTTATGTGGAGCCCTAGACGCCAAATGTTGGCAGCCCCGACGTGAACTTTTGATGCCCAGACCAAATTTGTGGCACTACCGATGGGAATTATGGGTCCGAGCGCGATATTTGGTGGGACCGGTTCGAGTTTGCGGGGCGCGTTGTACTTAGCTGTAGCCCCAACGCGATCTTGGCGGTTCCTGTTGCAAATTTTCGGGCCTCGAAGCGAGTTTTCTGGGGCCCGCCGCATTTACTTGGAGCCCCTACGCGAATTCTGGTGGACCGACGCGAATTTTTGTCGCCCCAGCGCGACTTTTTGGGGCCTCGGCTCGATTCTTGGGAGCATATCCCTCTTAGGAGGGAGGGGCATTGCCCCTTTGATATGCCACTGCGGCCACCGAAGGAGTTTTTTGTTCAGCCGATGGCACCTTTCGGAGTATAAAAGCCCTCCGGGTAATTTTTGCCGGAACTGTTCTCAATTTTCCGGTCGTGGGATCCATTCGATCGAGTCTCGGTGAGAACTTTTGGACATCGAGTTCTATTTTTGTAAAGGTCTTGATGTGATATATTTGATGTGATAGCCTCCTTGACAATCATGTAGGCCTCCTTTGCAATCCAGGGGGCCTCCTTGATAATCCTGTGAGCCTCCTTTGCAATCCTGGGGTTTCCTTTGCAATCCTGGAGGCCTCCTTTGCGATCCTGGGGGTCTCCTTTGCAATCCTGGGGCCTCCTTTGCAATCCTGTGAGCCTCCTTTGCAATCCTGGGGGCCTCCTTGATAATCCTGTGGGCCTCCTTCGCAATCCTGGTGCCTCCTTTGTAATCCTGTGGGCCTCCTTTGCAATCCTGGGAGCCTCCTTTGTGATCCTGTGGGCCTTTTCAATCCTGGGGGCCTCCTTTGCAATCCTGGGGGCCTCCTTTGCAATCCTGGAGGCCTCCTTTGCGATCCTGGGGCCTCCTTTGCAATCATGAGGGCCTCCTTTGCAATACTGGAGTCCTTTGCAATACTGGAGTCCTTTGCAATCCTTGGGGCCTCCTTTGCAATCCTGGGGGCCTCCTTTGCAATCATGAGGGCTTCCTTTGCAATCATGAGGCCTCCTTTGCAATCATGAGGCCTCCTTTGCAATCCTGGAGTCTTTTGCAATCCTTGGGGCCTCCCTTGCAATCCTGGAGGCCTTCTTTGCAATCCTGGGGGCCTCCTTTGCAATCCTGGGGGCCTCTTTGCAATCCTGGTGGCCTCTTTTGCAATCCTGGGGGCCTCCTTCGCTAGCCTGGAGGCATCCTTCGCTAGCCTGGAGGCATCCTTCGCAATCCTGGGGTCTACTTTGCAATCATGGGGCCTCCTTTGCAATCATGGGGCCTCCTTTGCAATCATGGGGCCTCCTTTGCAATCCTGAGGGCCTCCTTTGCGATCCTGGAGACCTTTGCAATCCTGGGGGCCTCCTTTGCAATCCTGGGGGCTTCCTTTGTAATCCTGGAGGCCTCCTTTGCAATCCTGGAGGCCTCCTTTCCAATCCTGGGGGCCTCCTTCGCAATCCTGGGGGCCTCCTTTGCAATCCTGGGGGCCTCCTTTGCAATCCTGGGGGCCTCCTTTGCAATCATGGGGGCCTCCTTCGTAATCACGGGGGTCTCCTTTGCAATCCTGGGGGCCTCCTTTGCAATCCTGGAGGCCTCCTTTGCAATCCTGTGGGTCTCCTTTACAATCCTGGGGGCCTCCTTTGTAATCACGGGGGCCTCCTTTTCAATCCTGGGGGCCTCCTTTGCATTCCTGGGGGCCTCCGTGCCAATTGTTGGCACTCTCTTGATTTCTGGGGCCTGCTATCTTCTCCTAGGTGACTCCTTCTTCGAATTAGGGGCCTCCTCTCACGTCTTGGAGGCCTCCTCTCATGTCTCGTCGGCCTCCTTGCTCACTTTTTTCCTGTGCATTTCCGGATAGGGGCCTCCTCAAATTTCAGGGGGCGGCGCCCCCCCAGTCTCACGACAGGGGGCGACCCCCCCGGTGGCGACGCCCTTTCATGTAGCCCCTGATCAATCCCTGATTTTGGTCAATTTAGTTTGGCTGTAGTGATAAAAATTATTCGACATCTTCATTCTGTAGTTAAATATGAACTAAAGTATATGTGAACCGTAAATATTATGCATACACACATACATATATACCTACATACATTTATAGGTATGTAGGTATATATGTACACTCCACTCCACAACCACTCAAATCTGAAGAGATGCTACTTACCATGGCCTGGCTCTTGGTCTGCTCGACAAGGCATGTTGCTGGCTTAGATTATACGGTTACGACCAGCAGAATAACGGTTCTCCTCTGCACACCTGTCACTCTCTGGCTGACTCGAGCTGCCTTGGGCAAGGTCGGCGGCACGTACACACCGGTCCCAGACCACGCCGGAGACCACGCCGGAGACCACGCCGAAGACCACGCCGAAGACCACGCCGGAGACCACGCCGGAGACCACGCCGAAGACCACGCCGGAGACCACGCCGGAGACCACGCCGGAGACCACGCCGAAGACCACGCCGAAGACCACGCCGGAGACCACGCCGAAGACCACGCCGGAGACCACGCCGGAGACAGGCGGCGCGCGGCACCGGACGGGCACGTACCATGTTGGAGAGGGCGACACGGTCCCGCGGCGACACCAGACTGATGTCGAAGGTGGCCTTCAGGGCCGGCTCGTCCCAGCAGGGGAAGCAGCGGCGCGCGTCGGTCGCCTCGAACTGGGTGGCGGCCGCATACCGCTCCTCACCGGACGGGCTGTGGCCAGGTGAAGTCGGGTCAGGTCAGGTCAGGTCAGGTCGGCGTCAGGTCAGATCAGCGTCAGGTCAGATCAGGTCAGCGTCAGCGTCGGGCCAAGTTACCGTCAGCGTCGGTGCAACACATGCGGGTGGAGCGGTGATTTCAGACGAGGACACACTCGGTGGAATAGCATTAGGCTGAGCTATGTTAGGACAAGGTAGATTGCAGTTTGTCTAAATGTTAGTGAGTAGTTAGGGATATAAACATTTCATAACCATACCGAGAGGTGAACTTCTTAACTCATGATAAAATGCATCCCTCTGACAGCTATTTATTAATCGATTGCAAAATTGATCACGCCTTCGTTTCATACCACTATTACTACCAACCGTTCTTTCGTCAGCTGAAAAATCGACGATTTATATCCGCTGAAGCTGATATTTCGAGCGATCACAAGTGGAATAACGCAGTATTGCGCAAAGTTTTGTCTCGGGCGTCGTACTTTCATTACGATGAAAATGGAGCAAGTGTGATTTACGCTTCGAAACGTTGCAAGCGATGGACTTCCACATATTCGCATTGCTATAGCTCTAACATGTATGGATCCATTTTTAACTCACCGGCAACAATGGATAGCCAATCGATCGGGTGTTCATGACATGCCTGCATATTTAGAATTTAGGAATTCATAGGCGTCTACATGGCAAATTTCCCGCCTTTTCTGTCACTCCGTAACATGCATGGCTTATAAAGTCTATAACTTCGAATGTTTTCGACTATTCCCCACTAAACTTAGCAACCAATGTTTGAAAGACCATTGGGTAGACGACTGTGCAGACTTAATACTTAGCTTACCAGAGGCGCGTCCATGATTGCCTCGCAAATCTCCCATGGAACTGCTTCGGGTGTGCCTGCAGTCTCTGGTAGCGTTCGTAACCGAGGAGGATGATACAAGTGTGCAAAGCAATTGCTCTAGCGTATGGTGACTATTGATCGTAAATTACTGCAGATATACTGCAATTTCGCGGTCCAAGTTCACACAATATGACAAACAAATGCACAGAGGGATCCCCTACTGTACGGTATATGGATGTATGTGGCGTTTTACAAAACGTCAGTCGTAGATGAAAATGGGCCTTTAAGAAAGAAGTTAATGATTTTTACGGAACTTCAACGTTAAAATCGGCCTACATCTGCAAATGTATTGCAAATTGGCGGGCACCACGTTCATGCCTCAGTCGAACGTTGCATGCCACGCTGTAGCCAGGACTTGACTGAGTCCACGCGACGCTCCTCGGTGTTCGAGATGTGACGAGCAATATATTCGCACTTTTGGCACATTTCCCTATGGCGACCCGCTGGCAAAGCCAAACGGCAGAAAACCCTATGAGCGGATCGGTCCGTTGTTGTTGTTGTTATTGGGTTTCAAGGGCGCATCAACTGCATAGATTATACAGCGCCCATAACTTCGTCAGTCGAACCAGGTGTGAACGTATCGGCGTCAAGTGCATGAGGGATCGGTCAGTTACGTTGGCGCATTTGACCAGGACAAATCGGAAAATCACTGGCATCGCAAGTTAGATTAAACCAGGCTAGGCCAGGCTAAAGTAAGTTAGCTAAGGTTAAGTCGGATGAGGTCGAATACGGTCAGATCAGTATGGCACACACGGTAGCGGTGGGGTTCGACGTTGGCCACGTAACGTCAGGCTGAATCGCTGCAGCCAAATTGCCACCAAAAAGCTGGACATGGCCGACAAAAAGCCAGCAGTTCAGATGTAAATTATCCACTCATATTGCCATAGGTAGACAATCAAATTCAATCAAATGCCGACGGTATACGATGACGTATATGACGGACTAGTGCATCTGAAAATAAGTCCGGAGACATATGGCGACGCTGACTGCGACAAAGGGCTGGTGCATCCGATATAAAGTCCAGCGACACACGACGGCGCTGACGGCGACAAACCACTGGTGAATCCGAGATAAAGTCTGGAGACATATGACGATATAGTCCTCCACTCCGGAGATACATGCCACTGCAGTCCTCCGCTCTCGCACCGCCTACCGCCAGGTGGCCAATTACTGAATCAGCACACACTGCTGCAGGTTTTTTCTGCTCAGCACCGCCGGTGCCCGGCGCAGCACGGCCAGCACAATGGTTCGGCACAATGGTCCGGCAGTCAGCTCGGCTGACGCGTCAACTGCACGCGCCACTTCACGCCGGTCCGAAGTCCACCTGGAGACATTTCGCGTCGCGTGCACTGACCCGCCGACACTGATTATGCCCGGGTGTCGTCGGACTTCGGACACCACTGGACAGCGCGTTGTCCGGGAAGATGAGGGCTGATTGTCCGGGAAGGTGGGGGCCAACGGCACTATCTAACCTGCAGTCGTCACGTACACAGGTCAACTAAATCTAGGATAATCGAAGTCACATTAAAGAAGAAGCTAGTTGCTGAATTTCGGCCCGACCTGGCCTGGCCGGACCCGCGATAGGCTAAACTACCACACGGCCCGCGGCATGGCACATATAATTCACAGCAAGGTTTAGCCGATATCAGAGAAAACGCGGCAAAATATTCATAAAATACGGGACATCGGCTAGTGATCGGGTCTTAGTTGTTCATCGACGGTAGGCTGAACGTCGAACGTCCATACCTAAAACAGTTAGCGGTGGATTTTACTTTCGTCATATAACGCCTAACTCAATATTGTACAGATATACATAAAATAAGCGCTTAGGGGCAGTTTTCTGCTTGAAATCGACGGACCAGCACCACTAAATAACCTCAGCAGCGAAGTGGTCGTACGGCCACTCATATCCAGCCAGTCGATCCTCACCCCCGCCGGCTGTCGCACAGTCTGACAGGAGGCGCTGACACACAGCCTGGCAGGAGCTGTCGCACAGCCTGGCAGGAGGCGCTGTCGCACAGTCTGACAGGAGTTGTCGCACAGCCTGACAGGAGTTGTCGCACAGCCTGGTAGGAGGGGCTGTCGCATAGCCTGACAGGAGGCGCTGTCGCACAGCCTGACAGGAGGCGCTGCCGCACAGCTGGTAGGTGGGGCTGCCGCACAGCCTGGCAGGAACTGTTGCACAGCTTGGTAGGAAGCGCTGCGCACAGCCTGGTAGGAGGCGCTGTCGCAGTCTGACAGGAGCTATCGCACAGCCTGGTAGGAGGCTCTGTCGCACAGTCTGACAGGAGGCGCTGCCGCACAGCCTGGCAGGAGGAGCTGTCCCACAGCCTGACAGGAGGCGCTGTCGCACAGCCTGGCAGGAGGCGGTGTCGCACAGCCTGGCGGGGGTGCCGCCACCTACCTGGTGTACTTGCAGCGGTAGAGGCCGCGCATCTTGTCGGTGAGCGGCGCCGAGAAGTCGACGCGCAGCTGGACGGGTCCGGGCGACAGCGGCTCGGCCGGCCAGCACGTGAGCGTCTCCTGGTCGACGCTCACCTCCCAGCGCGGCGAGGACGCGACGCCGTCGCAGGTGAGCGTCACGGCGCCGACCTCCAGCTCGGCGGCGTTGCACACGATGCTGCTGCACGGCGATTTCACCTGGTCGGGGCGGGGCGGCGTTACACACTATGCTGCCGTTGTTTGTTGGGTGTTTCACGACGCACTTTATGCACGATCACGGCTAATGGCGCCGCCCACACCGCTTCACCGGTGGACCACGGGATTGGGAAACGTCCCGAGTGGTGCGAGTGTTGAACCCGGGACCTTTTGGTACCCAGAGACACGATGCTGCTGCACGGCGACTTCACCTGTTCGGGGGGGCGTCGGTGAGCCGACTCGGACAACAGGGCGGCGGGTCACGTCTCCGCGTCACCACAACTCGGCGGGGGACGCGACGGCGCGGGTCGACCTTCTCCTGGTCGGTGGGGGGGGGGGGGGCGTCGGTGAGCCGACTCGGACAACAGGGCGGCGGGTCACGTCTCGGCGTCACCACAACTCGGCGGGGGACGCGACGGCGCGGGTCGACCTTCTCCTCCCATCCCACACAGAGAACCCCATGGAACACGGTCGCCGAAAGGCACCTCCATCTCACTGAAACTATTGTGGTGTTCCATCTGAGTAACAATTAGCGCATACACAATATATTACCAAATATTGCACCGCAGGGGTCAAACCAACGATATTGAGTAGTACAAATATATGTTTTGTTGTACACTGTAGAACAACTATCCAAGGGCCGACACCTGTACATAGCATTCGTCATTTGTGCACAAATGAAGTGCACAAAACTATCCACCCAAAAACAATGTCTGGTACTCGAGATATTTGCCGTCAAATATTCAGTGTCCATTATGAATGTACGTCACAATGCTGACCTGACGGTAATCCTAAGTCATCACTGACGGTAAGCAAAGTCATAACTGACGATAAGCCTAAGTCATCACATCGCCATTTCGGCAAACACGACCTCGAAGCCACTTTGACATTGGACTCCAACTTCCGAAACTTTCACACTAGTTCATGGTCTTTTCCACGTATTTCCCAAGCCATCCAACAGTGAACCAGGGGGTAATTTGGAGCAAAAGTGAAACAAATCGTGAACTTCGACTCAGGTTAACTGAACCAATAAGAACTAAATACGAAACGGAAATATGCTGGAACTAAACCATCCACAAGACAATATATAATAACCGTACACAAACCGTGCTGTTCCTGTAGTAACCCCGGGTAACTATACTGATCTCAGGAGATGATGTCACAAGTACTAAAGTCATGAAGTGCTAAGTTTTAATAAAAGCCGCAGGGGTCCACCTGGGCTAACCCTATAAGGGGAAGATAGAATAAGATTATAAAGCACGATAAGACACCCTAATCAAGAAATATCCAGTCTTAAAGAACTATCTACCGCAGCATACTGAGCACGTTCACCCGGTCTCGATCGATCTCGCGTAACACACGCGTGATCGTGTACCACATGCGTGGTCGCAACACACGCGTGAGTCTGCGTAACACATGCGTGACTCACCTATATCAATACCACTTCATACACCAAGTTCCCATCTACCCGTCGTACATCTTATGATTAATAAATACGTTCATTTGACGGAATTTATCCACCCCACTTTTAAACACGTCCAAAGAGGGACACCCCACCACACCACCATGCAGCCAATTCCATTGATCAACGACCCACATAACGCCGTAATAAAACCGGTAACTGTGCTGACTCGCTCAACACGCACTTTGCGACTGTGGGCTCTCTCATTTGGCCAAACACGCACTTTGGGACTGCAAGCTCTCTGGGGTGGCCAAACACGCACTTTGCGACTGTGGGCTCTCTCGGGTGGCCACAGCACGTGACGCCAGCAGGGCTGACGACCCGCCCCTCGCCCCGCGTCCTCGCCGTGTGGTTAGTGGTGCTTTTCGCGTGCAACCCGCGACACCGTCATCTGAGCTGTCTGATGTCGTATACAGCATGTCCAGCGCTGAAGCCACCGGTGACGGCGGCATCACTGTCGCCATGACACGCCTGACCTGCCCAGTCGCTGGACCGCACCTGCTGAAGGCTGTGCACGAGTCACGACTGCCAGGTGTGCCACCTATCGCCTGGCAGATTCCAGCGTCGTGTCGCATCACAAGTCAGGCAGTAAACTGCATCCCGATAACTGCAGCCCGTTGTCCACCTTGCCAACTGTTGCCAAGGTGATTGAGAGGGCAGTGTGTGACCAACTGGTGACGTTCTTAGTTCAGCACAACATTACATGCAGCGAACAGCACGGATTTAGACCAGGACACTCCGCTGAAACGGCGATGTTGGACGTCATTAGTCGGTTGGTGGATGACATGGACAACGGTCTGATATTGTGCATTACCGCCATAGACGCGTCAAAAACTTTCGATTCTGCCAAACATTCCCGGCTTGTTCAAAGCGTTTGTGTGTGGGTGCTAAGTGTTGAGTGTCATGTGTTGTTGGGTGCTAAGTGGGTGTTCTGAGTGTGCTTATGGTTGCCTGAGCGGTGAGCCGGTGACTCATGGTGTGGTTCAGGGCTGGCTGCTTGGATCAGCTCTGTTGGTTATTTACTTGTCTACCTCATGTCACTGACTGCGAGGTTGTCATGTATGCCGACGATACGCAGTCCACTCATTGCAGTCTCCCCGTCGACTTTTCTCGCCTCAAATCGCGAGTGGAGGCGACCCCTGAAATTGCTGGCGCATGTTTCCGGATGACAGTTTGAAAATGAACCCCGATAAAACTGACATTGCGCTGGTTCGAACACGTCGGCGTCGCACTCATCTGGCTAGCTTCTCCGTCAATGTTGCCGGCACCCACAGTCACCCGTCGCCGTCTCCCCAAGTGCTGCGCATGGTTGTCGACAGCAGCATGACGTGGGCAGCACGCGTATCTCTCGGTGTTCCGCTGCTACGCTACACTTTATAGTACATCCACATTTCCACTTCGGTTCCCCGTGGAAATAAATAAGGTTTTGATCGAATCACTGGTACTCCCACATGCCATGTATCGTTTAACAGTGCACGGTGGGTGTTGGGTCACACAACGGCACCGTATCCAAGCAGCGTTGCATCATTGCGCTCGCATTGCGTACTGCCGTAAGCGAACCGATCACGTGAAGCCTCTCTCGCGCGACCTAAAATGGCCGACCGTTGATAACCTGGTATCGTAACGCGACCTGTCAATGACGTGCCGCATACTGCACCATCCGCTTGCGCTCCCGACACTGCGTGGTTGGTTATTGGTTTTACGACACGTCGAACGTTGAGTCATATAGCGTCGCCAATCTCTCACGCCGATTGGTCGCGGGCGAAGAGTAGCGACGGGTGAGACTCGAACCCACAACCTTTCGATTGCGAGACGAGCATCTTACCCCTAGACCACTCGTCCCCTGCCCGACACTGCGTGGTCGGGTGGTTTGTCGGGGTGACGTGGCAACTCGGGACACGCGCGGCGTCGGCGCCGACCTCCTGCGCCGTCGGTGCCGGGCTGGCTCGTTTCGGCTACCGATCGTGCCGTTTGGAATCCGCTCCTCTGACAAAGGTGGCGCTTGTCCGCTGGGGGGGGCGGCGATGGCTGGTGTCTCTGAGTTGGCAATAGCTTTTATTGATCACGCCATCCAACGTGTTTGTACTTTTATTTTGTTACCACCCGACTCATTGACTATGTTCCGTTAAGGCTGTGATATTGACATATAGCCTGAAAAACCATATGAAATGGAGAATGCACGAAATACCGCATCATGATGATGACTGAGAACTTGTTGGCGTTTAGCTGCCCTTCACGTTGACTTATGTAGCCTGAATTGATGCTCCCTATGTGATACAATACATAGAAGAGCATCATTCAGAGTGACATCTAACCTTTTCACGATTTTCAATATCTTAATCATATTACTCCGCAAACTGCTGCACTTGAGTGAGCATATAATGCCATGAGCCTCTATCCATACTCTAAATTGCATTGTCCACTGTGCTGCACTCCTAGTCTGACTATATCTTTTTCTAAGAAAAGGTTGCATGCCTTTACACAATATTCAATAATTTTAACGTCACTTGAAACTAACACACTTAAATCTGTTTTCTCTTCAATAATATCCACCGCATTTCCTCTCATTGTATACCAAAATGTACCGCCTCCATCTCCAAATGCAAAACCTTACACTTTCGTGGTTGAAAAAGACGTTTTCAGCCTACTTTTTAGGTCCTCCAAACATGCTGAATATAGCTAGATCCATCATTATTGTTAAACATTCCTACCAGCTTGATGTCATCAGCAAATTTAAACAACCTATTGCTCAGCCCCACCTCAATATTGTTCACAAAGATGACAGAAAAGTGGACCTAGAACGGAACCCTGTGGAACTCCACTCAGAACAGAGTTCCATTCAGATTTGCATTAATTGAACACTGCTATTTGCTTCCTTGCCGTTAACCAAGGTTCAATCCAGCCATAACTCTTCATACATCCCACGCCGCTCCCGCTGATGAATTAGAAGTCTGTGCAGAACTGTATCAAAAGTCTTGCTAAAGCCTAAGTACATTGTTTATTTCAAAGAAATTTGTCCGAATTCTTGCCAGGGTGGCCTTATGCACCAGGGATGTATTGCTAAGCAGAGCTTGTTGGATGAACCCTGGCCCGAATGCCTGATACGCGAATTCCAGTTCAACGGCAGAATTTTGACAGTTTAACGTGCCGTCAATGCATCGACACGGTAGTCCTGGTAGCTCGTCCACGGCCTTACAGGGTCTGTTGCCAACTGACCCTCCCAGCCGTGGGCTAAATTGCAAGTGCATGAAGCGACTCGAACCCTGTCTTGCCAGGACAGGGGAGACCAGTGCAGGTTAGCCTTCTAACCAGCTGAGCTGCCGGGGTGGCGAATTACATTACATACATGCATACATCTATTCTGCTTATATTGTCAATTTCCCTAGTTACATAGTCCATGAACTTCGGGTTACTTAAGCAAGGTATCCCAGATCGAAACCCATGTTGAGTATCCTTAAAAGATTATGTCTATCAAAATGAGCCTGAATATTCTCCATCACACGTTTTGTTTTATAACACCCTACAAGCTACTGAGGTTATGCCGACTGATCTGTACATTTCCATAGACATTTGATGGTAGTTTTTTGTAATGGGTACAACATTTGCATTACGCCAATCTTCAGCCACATCAGAATACTCAAAAGATCGCCTGAAAATGACGCCTAAAGGAATTGCCAAAACTTGAGCACAGTCAACTAAAATCCTGGCATATATGTCATCACGTCCTACATATTTATTTGGTTTTATTATCTAGAAGTAGTTTTTTACAGCTTCGTAGATATCGAAGATTTATCAAAGTTATCTTCTGCCATAGCATAACCTTCATTGCTTCCACATGTATTTATCTTTCGTTAAAACTGATGAGAATTACTTGCTCCGTGACTCGGCTATATCACAATCCTCAGCCACTATACGGCCATCTAACCCCAATGGCTCCAGGGAACATTTTTCATTTAAATTTACACAAGCTAAGGAACCTTTTAGCATTTCTTGCTTGCTGTTTGAATTTGTTCTCCTTCATGCCATCATGTGGTAATTCCTACCTAACTCAGGCAACAATACTAAGTAGCCTGACGCCGTGGCAAACAATACACATGAGCGACCACGAAACGAAAATAGCAGCATGGCGTGCGAGACATATGGACCTCAACCAACCAAAGTTGATCTCACGTCACAATAATATTGCTAATTTTCAGGTGTCCCAGGTCACCGCGCTGACCTTCAAGTAACAACGTTGACCTGGTCTCCAGACGTCCATACACGTCAACACACCGACCTTCAACTTCCCAGACTAATCGCAAAAACATCGCATGACTTCCATGACTCCTGATTAACTTCTAAGTCACCCACTGACCTTCCGATCTCCAGAATCCGGATTTTCTCCAAGGCACCACATTGGCATTGCGGCCTCCAAACTGACATCCACGTCATCAAATTGATCTGCAGATATCCAGACTGACCTGCGGGTCGCCACATTTCCTCACGGTCCTCCCAACTGACACGCAGGTGGTCGGAGCGGTGCGCGCTCACCTCCAGGTCGCAGACCACATGTCCGGTGAAGGTGAGCTGCACCAGGTCGGGGTGCAGGTGGAGCGCGTAGTGTCGCGGCACCACCGTCTTGGGCAGCCGCTGGAACTCGACGGCGCCGGTCATGGCGGCGCGTCGCGGCGCGCTGCTGCTGCTGCTGCTGCTGCTGCTGCTGCTGCTGCTGCTGCTGCTGCTGCGGCTGCTGCTGCGGCTGCGGACGACGCACACGGGGACGGTGAGCACGTTGCAGCCGGGACTACCGCCGGGCCACGACTGGCCGGCCACGACTGGCGGGCGGCGCCGGCGAGTTACCGGCCTTGGCAGGGAGCGCCGGCCGCCGGCCGCCGGTGGTCGGCGGCAGCAGCTACACCGAGCCACATCCCTCCTGCAGTTGTCCGCAGCAACTAGCAGCTACCCGTACTGGGTGATTAATGTGGAGAGGGATGTTGGGGGTCACGAATGAAGTGGGAGAGGGGTGGCAGAGTTTGCGGAGAAGAGAAGCGGCTGACATGCTTGGGAGCAGTGTCACAAAACTGATCGTGCACCAAGGTGTCACCATATCAATTTATTTCTTAAAAGTAATACCAGAGTGGAAAATTCGTGCATCACATATTGAAGCTCAAGTGCGCAAGCCACATAATTTAATCACATTGTCTGAGGGTACTTCCGTTTTGTTGCGAAGTATGAACAATTGAAAATTGAAATTAACAAAATCTTATCCTAGAAAGTAGTCGAAAAGACGGAGATACTGTATGATTGAAGCCTTGTATTAAAGAGGAATGAGGAGAGGAGAACTAGTGATGAGCGAAGGAAAGAGTGGCGACTTGTTCTTGTCTGGGTGTCATCTCGCACCTAAATCCGAAGAACTTGGGGACATTGGCTGGGAGCAAAATACTAGTGTTGATAACGACAGCAGACGTACATCAATGGCAGCTTCACCGATTAGGGATCGCCGGAACGGGAGGATGCTTGGGTAACTGTCTAGGTCCGTGTAGATCTTTGGAAGACTCGGAGTCACAGGTGCTACCTAATATAATACCTCATGTAATAATAAGGAATACTATAGTTGAAACGAACTACGTTACACCAGGAGGCACTGTACTTTTTAAAGAAAAAGTATGTTTGAGTTTATGGTATAGGCTTTGCGAACAGACTGCAAAATGATAACCTATAACTCGAACAGTTCTTTTACTAAAATGCAGCACATCCTGGTATACTGCACCGCGCTTGAGCCATGTAGCCAGACTGCAATACGAATGAAGGAAAAGAAGATCCATTTCCAGGTCATTCTTTCATCCAAATTTTAATCGGTCTGTGGTTAATTCAATACGTGCCGACAGAAGGAGAGACGAAACAGTGGGTGCCTCCACGATGCATTCCACTATCGCGCTATGCACGGCTCGGTAACCGTGATCACGAAGGACCACGTGACTCGGGATCCGACGCGATTCGTCATCACCAACAAACCCAACAACTTCAAAAGTTATTGAAATCCAAACTGTCGAAGCGTTAGATACGGCTCTGGAGTCTTCATCGATTCGACCACCCTGGCCCCGCCGGCACTGCGGCGCACTTGATGCCAGCAGGGTGCCGTGCTCATGTGATGTACCGACTGGCGCGGAAACGCACCGACAGACTGGCACGGAAACGCACCGACAGACTGGCACGGAAACGCACCGACAGACTGGCACGGAAACGTACGGGCAGACTGGCACGGAAACGCACCGACAGACTGGCACGGAAACGCACCGACAGACTGGCACGGAAACGCACCGACAGACTGGCACGGAAACGCACCGACAGACTGGCACGGAAACGTACGGGCAGACTGGCACGGAAACGCACGGGCAAACTGGCACGGAAACGCACCGACAGACTGGCACGGAAACGCACAGACAGACTGACACGAAACGCACGGGCAGACTGACACGCAAACGCACGGATGACGCAACACGGCAGTATCGCACGCATATGCAGTCGCCCCACTGGCAAAACAGTGTCAGGCAACACGAAAACCACCTTCGGCACTGCGTCTCACTTGAGCCGACCACATGCACCCGACCAAACGACGGGTGAAGAGCTTTCACGAGGATAACACTTTGACCACGGGAGAACGAAATTATCCTGAATGCTCCCGGTTTTAAACGGAATTTGCAGCACGAATGCAAAATTATTGTACGTCTATTCAACATTTCACGTCAGCAGTCAGGAGAATATATCAGAGCCAGGGAGCACACAGCAGTGTTGGAAAAATGGCCATTATTTGGACATTTGGCTGTCCAAAGAATTATACACTCCCAAAAATATCCACTCCTTGGGCTGCCAAACTACCAGATGAAGAGCTAATGCATAACAAGAAATCCCAACTAGTTCTGTCACTATCAAATAATGATAATTGTTAACATAGCCCACAGAGCAGCATGCTCAATGGACTATATGGTGATCTTTGACTAGTAGTGAGAATGAGATCCACCAGTTCTAATAATCTTCATCTTGTGTAATCATTTTGGGTCCTTGCACATCAACTTGGCAACATTATTGAGAATAATGTCCATTTGTTATTTCAGCTGATCACCAGGGCTGCAGAAACATTCAAAGAGAATGCAAGGAAAGAACAGAAGATGAGATGCCTGTTAGAGTTGAAGAATGACAGGATACCAGCAGAATGGAAGCTAAGTTGGGATCACTATGCATATGACCATAACAGTGAATATATACAAATATAATGGTGCAAGTCAAGTGTATACTGGTGCAAGTGTAATTGCCTAGTACAAGTGAATAAACAAACATACATGCCTTCATTCACTTACTTTCCATTCACAAAATTCCCTGACCAGAAGTGCTCAGAAGAATGCAAGACCAAAATTAGAAAGAGAACTGGAGTAGGCAGTACACAACTCGCAACTAGATAGGCATAAAGGGAATGATTTTCCGAATATCTCAGTAGGTGCAAGTCATGCTTTGGCATGGCAGTTTTGTATGAGGTGGGAGGCAAAAACAACAACAAAATTGTACTCAGTGTCAAATGGGATGGGTGCACCCAACAATATCCTGAAACACTTCATAAGTGCACAATCAATGTGCATGAATACATGCTTAGGTGCACTGGAGTGACACCAAACCCACAGGAGTAAAAATAATGTATTCCGACACCAAAATAAGCAGACTAGCCCTTGACGCCAAGCATTTGTCTGCTGAAAATGATTGTTTTCAGCAGCCTTCAAAATTTAAAAAATCAAACAATTCTGTCCAAACAAGAACAAAGTCGAAAGCTTCATCCATTACAGGGCCAC
This sequence comes from Ashinkailepas kermadecensis, assembly GCA_034440615.1. NCBI lineage: Eukaryota > Metazoa > Arthropoda > Thecostraca > Neolepadidae > Ashinkailepas > Ashinkailepas kermadecensis. The sequence goes on from JAOTOM010003727.1 coordinate 27,660, forward strand.
CCATTAATGAAGACCCTAGGTAGGTATGCCACTGGGTGCATATGCACTTGCATGTTGATGTGGATGCAGATGCACCTAGGTAAAACTTACCTACCTAGATTTGCACCAAGTACCTACCTAGTAGGTAGGTACGTACTAGGTAACCTACCTACATCCATGCAATCTATCTATAGGTAAGGCATCGCATTATTATCATAGTTCACCCTTCCACACCAATGGCAATGAGAGGCATTCAATTTGAACAATTAAATTGAGCCTAATTTCTTACGTAGGACGACACCCACCGACGGGTCGACACCACACCACAGCAATTACTACTCTCACTTAAGGGCCTTGAGTCTCACTTCCGCCTACCGGTCCATCAATCATCCAAATACCTTATCCTAACACCAGCGCACTGCACAACTACTTATATTTGCCACAAGATATAATCTCTGGACTTCCAAATTCAAAACATGAAGTAATCCCTCTTCCAATGAAGGAAGCTTCCATGCGTCGCCTGGCTAGTAAAGAAAACTACCACTCTCTGGGACGGATTGGAAATTTAGAGGCTCTTGGCCGGGGTGAATCATGCCTCTCCAGCTCCCACTCTTTCGGGAGCTTTTAAACCACTCCGAAAAAGGCAATTAATAATTAGCCTTTGAATGCTTCCTGAAAGATTGGGATGTTCTACATCAGCTTACGGAAGAGAAAAGGTGTATTTCTGGTTTTTGAAGCAATCGCAGCCGATCTAAATAAAAGATATCAGGTAATATTTACGCGTGAAAATTAGCCAGATCCGTCCAAGACATTCTCCAAAGCTGTTAAGACTTTGTGGCAAAATAGACCACCAGATAACCAGAAATTTCGGTGTCTTTTGATTTCATGACATACATTGTTTCAGAGCGCCACATATTCGTGACACAAATACTGTTTATGCCACTCAGACACAGATATTCTACAACTCCGCAAAAATAAAATTTGACTGTGTGGATTTAATCTGGGTGGCCCAGAGTTAAGATACTAAAGTACAGATTTAAGATAATTGAAGAAAATAATGATTCCTTGAATTTTTCGGGGGATTTATTTTATCACAATTTATTTTTTAGCCTTTTCTGTAGGTCATAGCTGTTCAATAGCCTTGGGTCATAGTTCCTCGCCGGCTATGAAATTGTCCATATCCGCCGCACTAAATACCATTAACCACAATTGCGTATTTATCCGCCGCGTGGTGTTTACTTCTTTCTTCCATTGCGTTTCGATCAGGTGAGGTAAGGTTGGGTCCATTCTTTCGGTTTTTGTCTGGTTGCGAAGTACAAGAAAATCTGTAATCTGAAAAACTGTGTAGTTTCTCATTCCTTGGACTTTGTTTTTTAATGTAATGTTTATGAATGTGCTGAAAATGATTTGACCACTCGTCTCTGCAAATGCATGCTTTTCACTTGCGAGGGAAAATAACACCAAAAAGGGGCTTGAAGTTGGGTAATTACTAGTATACCTTAAAAAGTAGTGTTCCAATAACAAAAGAAGATGGGGCATAGCCAGCTTCACCTCCCGTAACCTTCCATGCATGACATATTTTTCTAAAAATTTCCAAACAATTTTGTTTCTCAAATTTCAAAGGAAATACCCAACATATGATAGCCTGAAATGTTTTTGAAGAAAAAATATCTTTTTAAAACAAATTTACCGACATTTTATCAAACCTATCAAAGCCTAACCTAACATAACCTAACCAAACTTTACCCATTCTTTGTATGCTTCATGGATGTAAAATATGTAAATTTGTGTTTTAGGTGTTTTATGAAATCTCGGCATTTTCATTGAAATGCAATGTTTACCAATGTGACTAAGATGATGGGAGCACTATTTTTGTGCAAATGCTTACTTTTAAGATTGTGAGCGAAATAACACCAAGAATGGGCTATGAGTTATGTAGCATAGCATAAAAATAAATGTTTAAAAATAAAATATATGCAACATAACCTAACATAACCTCCCCTTGGATAAAAAAATATAAAAAAGAAAACTGCAAAGAAATTTGTTCTTTGAAAATTTTCACAATTTAAAAACCTAACCAAACCTAACTTGACCTAACATTAGCTGCTTTTGAAGGAAAAATAACTTCAATTCTTAAAAGAATCCAAAATTTTCCAACTTCAAAACTGAACTAACCTAACCTAACGAAACCTAACTCATTTGCTTGCTTCATGGAGGAAAATGTGTATAAAAACTTGTCTTGTTGCCACCTTAAAGCATAATAATATGAGTAAAATGTGTATAAAGCTTGCCTTGTCGTTAGTTTATACTGCAATAATACCCAAACTTCTCAGCTATGCTGTGGACAAATCTTGCCAAGATTCTTGGCACTGCTGCTAACAGCACCACAGCAAAATTATGGGCCGGTAGGTTTTTGGAGTACCATGTTTATGAAGGTGACTTAGATGATGGAACCACTTGTTTTCTGTGCAAATGCTTACTTTTCAGGTTGTGAGCAAAATAATGCCCAAAAGGCTTTGAGTTAGGCAACATAGTATAAAATAATTGAGGGTGTTTTATTCTTCATCCCAGGAAACATCCACTAAATTTTAGGAAATGTGTACTCTCCATTACTTAGTGTTTCTAGGGTATACACCATATTTTGGTAAATCCCAAAATTATACCCTCCATTATTTGGTGCTTCTCAAGGTTATACACTCCATATTTTGGCTAGCCCAAAATTATACACTCTGAGTCCAAGACTGAGAACTGAAAATCCAACACTGGCACACAGGCAAGTTAAAAACATTTTTTTTAATACTTCACTTGAGGACCACAGACGAATAATTCTTCCGAACCGATCAGAGTTCGAAGTATGGATGAAGGTATGACCCGGCGTGACTAAAGAGCGCCATCTTCGGAAATAAAAAGAAACGGGATGAAGCAAAACACACTTGGTCCCGTTTCATAAAGACCAATTTGTCTTACTTCACACAAAAGAAAATCTTGAAGAAAACATGTTCGGTCTCAAAATCTTATGAAAGGTTCATTTAGAAAACAAAAATGTAAAACTAATACAAACATACCAAGACAGAAATATTCGTACTAAATAAAAAAAAATGAAAAGGCGTGTTTGATGAAAGTTGGAATGCGGGACAAATTATTCCAAATGTTCATAGAAAGAAGCTCCAAGTTCCAGAGAAAGAAATTACGTTGATGGTTCTTGGTTTTACGACACGTCGACTGTTGAGTCATATAGCGTCGCCAATCTCTCACGCCGATTGGTCGCGGGCGAAGAGTACCGACAGGTGAGACTCGAACCCACAATCTTTCGATTGTGAGACGAGCATCTTACCCCTAGACCACTCGTCCCCAGAAATTACGTTGAAAATCCCGTTGTTAATTAAACATCGGCTTGCGATAGGGTGGAGTATTATTCGGTTAAAGCTATTCGCATATCGTTCCAAGTGACCTAAATGTGTTCCGTCTGTCTTTAGCACCAGGGACCGTGTTACCATGAACATGTTCCTCGTCCGGTGGCTCTCGAGAAGCCGCGACCGGGCGGGCAAACGGCTGATCCGCCTGCGGCGCCGGGCAGAGGAAGCGCAGCCAGCGCCTGTCTCAAGGAGCCTGCTCCAGCTGTCTGGCCGTCCTCGACCGCGCCGATGAGGAGGCGTCCAGCCACGCCGAAAGAGAGGCGGAAGAATTGGCTCAAGAAGTATAATCTGTTCATGTGTCTGCAATTACATTCGCACGCCCCCAGGAGCTTTTCGTCCGTCCGCCTCTCCTCTTTCGATTTCAATTTACTTGAGTCTCATCATTTGCACAGTGCTGCGCTGTTGCAGACTAAAAAGACCGCTGACATGTTCTCGAATGTTCCTCGTCGTTGCTGTCGATCTTTCTTGTCGTCGTTGTGGTGTTCATGCTTCACGCGTCGTTGTTGGTTGGTTATTGGTTTTACGACATGTCGACCGTTGAGTCATATAACGTCGCCAATCTCTCACGCCGATTGGTCGCGGGTGAAGAGTAGCGACAGATGAGACTCGAACCCACAACCTTTCGATTGTGAGACGAGCATCTTACCCCTAGACCACTCGTCCTCCACGCGTCGTTGTATGGACATCGTCTAACGGATGGTTCGCAGCTAGGTGTTCGCACTTCTCGTATGCAGAACATTATTGATGTCGTCCTCGTCAAGTACTTCAGTTACACAACATTTCGGCCAATTGCTTCGTCGGCCATCGTCAGGTAGGTTCTGGGGCACCTGGTGGTGGTGATAGCCGGCTATTCATAAAGTCATAAAGTCATAAAGTGTTCAGGCTTAAAAAGAGCCACAGGGGCCCATCTGGATTAAGCCTATCTAGAAAAGATACTAGAAAGTACATGCTCTCACTCCAATCAATCCATTATCTCAAGTTCCTGGGAGCTATATATCCCAGCCTATCTAGCACCATTCCCTGATATTGCATAACACACTCAACAATTACAAACTCCTCCAATCATGCCCATTGTGCTAATATAGCCAATCTCATCAGTATCACATCCCGAAGGAAGGTGCTGAATCCTCTGCTAGGTACACCCTGTATAAAGTTATAAAGTGTTTATACTTAATAAGAGATCCACGTGTGTCGCAAACGACACCCGTGGGTACTTACTCACCACGTGTGTCGCAAATCAACACCAATAGAAGCGACCGGATTCGGACCTGGCATTTCCCGCTTCTTATTCCATCGTGCTAACCGCTTGGCCATGCAAGACACCTCAGTTGGTGTTAGAAGTGATCCTCCTCCATCGTCCCTGGTTTAAACTGATGTTTTGTCGCAGTGGTGGGAGGTATACGAGACTTGCATTTCACGCCTGACCCGTTCATGGAGCCTGCAGCAGTATATGCTGCCATGTGTGCCACGTCTCCACCGGACCACTCACTGATCTAAGGGGAACCACAGGGTACATCCCCCCCCCCCCAGGGACAGATTTTGCCTAAATTCTGCACTAAGGGCATGTTCTCTAAATATGAAAACATTGTATTACATACCTAAATATCGTCCTAAGCAGACCCGACGAATGTTGGCTGTTCTGAGAGTTCTTCGAAAGTCCGAAGAGTTCTTCGAAATCGCAGTTTTTCCATCCAGCCAAATTCCAGCCAATCAAAACCCAAGCATTAGTAGGGCTCTGCCCAAGTTCTGTACTTGCGCACAGCCCTAGTCAGCCCGATTGGGCCCCGATCAGAATTGCTGGCTGGGAATATTGCAGAAAAATCGTAATTCACATCATGTAAGATAGGGAACAACTATACCGTATATTTCACAATAAGTTGGTGAATTTCGGTTGTCATTATATATTTGTTGGCAGGGTACGATACATTTTGGTATACTTCAGAAATTCACCGTTTTATTTTGATTGTTGATCACCCGCAACTTCTGTGTGTGTTCAATACTCAGACAGATATTTGCTATAACACAAACAGATGAGAATAACCGTGGATTCGACAAAGCAACGAAACCAAAGAGTCATAGCATAGAGATGCCTCAAAACGGATATCCGTTTACCCGGCCTGGACAAGAGGTTTCCACAGTTCAACTTACCTATACATATACACTTGCATTAGCGTACAGACACTGCCATAGTCCAGGCATTATATTTTTTGTCTAAGGAAGATAATTGCCTTGTAAGCTATTTATAGTGTGGTTAACACACATCTAGGCAAATTTATAGCAAAGTACTCAGTGTCAACACAGTACCAGCAGCTACCAATAAGAACGTGGTGAGTCGGTGTAAACTATCTCAAATTGTGCATCACGTTAGCAACACGTTGACTACTTGGTGTGATTCAAGGGTGCCTTCATTTTGGACATATGAACTAGTGCAGTGATAAATTATTCTTGGAATAGGGTGGAATATACCACTTTCTGAACACTCAATCGACATCCTTCTCCAAGAAGTATCGACATCTTGCTTCTTGATGTGTGCGTATGAAGTCTTCGTGTCTCCTTTCTAACAGTACCTCGTTGATATGTATCATGACCATGCTCTCGATAAGCGACGGTTATACACGAACATTTCACAACCCAATTTCAGGTAAAGGGATTACCTATAATGTGATATGACATACAATACCAGTTAATAGATAGACATTTGTATCGCTGTCCCGAATTATAGCTCTCCCTAAATTATGAATCTCAAAACAAATGATAAAGGTACAGCCATAAGTACTCCATTGGCTAAAATTTGAGTCTGAACATGAAAAGCATTTGAAATGACACTAATTCCATGTCAAATTTCAACATCCTACTGTGCCTGTTTCGACATCTCACACCTAACGAAAAACCATTATTTTAACACTGAACTAGTGGGTCGATTTGTCGTCTAATCTCCTCGAATATCACGCCATGGCCGAGACATCAGGACTGTGTTTTAAAACGACAACCGCACATACCGCCTCAAATACAATAAAAACAACGAACTAATCATACAAAATTCACAACTTCTCATCCTGCGTGCCAAACCTAATTGTGCCGCTGTTTGTACGCAGGGGTGAATCTTCGTGACACAAACACGACGGCTTATTCGGCACCTGTCCGGCAGGCTTATCGTGCCAAAAGACATGGCGTCACGCGACATGGCATGACGCCACACGACGACATGGCATGTCACCACGCGACGACATGACATGCCACCGCGCGACGACATGGCATGCCACCACGCGACGACATGGCGTGCCCCCACGCGACGACATGGCATGTCACCACGCGACGACATGGCATGCCACCACGCGACGACATGGCATGCCACCACGCGACTACATGGCGTGCCTCCACGCGACGACATGGCACGACACCACGCTACGACATGGCATGTCACCACGCTACGACATGGCATGCCACCACGCGACGACATGGCGTGCCGACACGCGCCGTCATGGCGTGCCGCCACGTGACATGGCTTGGCGTCCCACGACATGGCATGACGCCACGCGACGCGACCCAGTCGGATCGTGACGCGCCGCCGTACCCCAGCGGCACACGGCCGCCGCTGGTGGCGCGGCCGCGCCGGTCGGAAATGGCGCGGCCCCGGCCATCACGTCATCCACGTGCAGCGCGGACATGCCACCGCGTCGTGTTCAATCGCTGCCCCGCCACATCCGGCAGCGGCCACATTCCCCGCGTCTTTTGCTCGGCGGAAGGCCACCGGCTGTTAGGTGGTATTAAACTTAAGCTGCCTGATGAACGTTGCAAATGCATTGGATTGTAATGACATGTGCGCCCGGCCCGGTGCTCGTCTTGCTCCGACAGGTACCGGTCGTCAGAGGTCCAGTTATTTGTTTAGGGCTTTAGGGCGCATCGACTTCATTGGTCATGTAGCGCCCAAAAGGTCCAGAGGTCCAGAGGTCCAGAGGCCCGGAGAGGAAACGTGATGTCTTCGAGCGACCGTACAGGCCCAGAGAGGCAACACGATTTGTTGAGTGCAGGCCCGGAGAGGAAACATGATGTGTTCGAGTACAGGCCCGGAGAGGAAACATGATGTGTTCGAGTGAATATACAGACCCAGAGGGGAAACATCCTGTGTTCGGGTGACTGTCAGTCGCATAGAGGCAACATGACGTGTTCGAGTGACTGCTTAAATAACACGCACGTGGTAGGGGAGGCTCTTGAGAACACATGTGGTTTTCATGTAAGCTTCAAAACTGGATAAGAAGAATGATGAGAATGAAGCTGACAATTTAATACCTCAGACTAAAAGTGTAATGGCACAATGTTATATTTGTCAGAAAAGAACATCAACGTTTCGGCTCAGCGCATTCATCAGGGTGATCAGTATGATCACCCTGATGAAGGCGTTAAGCCGAGACGTTGCGTGTTCTTTCCCGGTGAATATAACATCGTGTGCCAGAACACTTTTAATCTAGCTTGTCCAATGAACACGACACAATTAGTTAGTTAGTTATTTGGGTTTAAAGGGCGCATCGACTGCAATGGTCATATAGCGCCCAAACACGACACAATTCAATACATGTACAAACACGACATGCACATGTTTTGTGAAACCTGAAGAAGCAGGCTGTCTTAAGCTATCTTCCGGCACCCCTCCGCATAATGTCCGGTATCCTCTGAGACGCAAGATGCTGCTAATGTTTGAAGATGTACCTATAATGTATACCTAAACTCCCTGAACGTTGCGCTCCGTTCGGAGAAACGAGTCCCCGAGGTTATAAACGAGTAAACGTTATAAACGTTATACCCGAGGTTATAAACGAGTCCCCGAGGTTATTATCGGCGGGCGAACACATTGCTACATGACATATGCAGTCGCTGCGCCCCCAAATTACAACTTGCAACCCCCGACAATGACGTGAACCAACCACGACCAATGGAGCAGGACGCAGGAGGGCGGCGGGCGGGAGGTCCCACGACGCACGGACTGGCGGGGCATTCCACACCATACTGGCTGGCGGAGAGTCCCACTGCAACGCACCGGTTGGCGGAGAAGGGCACGCTCAACACCGCACCAGCTGACGGGTGCGGGAGGCGCGTTTCACACCACATCGGTTGGGAGGGGAATGGAGGCTCCACACCACATCGGCTGGCGCGGGGAGTATGTCACACCACACCAGCTGGTGAGAGAACGTGCCAAGCCACAAGTGGTCGTAGTGGTGGTGTTAGTGGTGGTGGTGGGGGCGGTCCGAGAACACCTCGGCCGGTGGGATTCCATACAGCGCCGGCTGGTTAGAGGGGCTCCTACACCACCTACACCAGCTGCCTGAACCACAGCACGTTGCTCGCCGCCAGTGTATCAGTGCCAGTGCCAAGTGACGGGCACCGGCGTCGCTCGTACCCCGGCTCTGCAGCAGACACTCACCGCACACCGATCCCACGCATGGGGCGGCGGCGCTCGGCACGCTCCACATTCACCCATCTCGCCAACCATCGATGTCAATCCGGGGCCCGTCCCAGGCCGGCAGGCGCCCTGACAGTGTCAGTGCAGCGCTACTGGACAGCCGTCACATCTTCGGAGGGACAGCAGGCACTTCCTCTGGAGAACAGCTGGAACCTCATCGAAACGGCAGCCGGCACTTCCTCGGGAGGACAGCCGGCACATCCTCGGGAGTACAGCCGGCACTTCCTCTGGAGAACAGCTGGAACCTCATCGAAACGGCAGCCGGCACTTCCTCGGGAGGACAGCCGGCGCCTCCTCTGGAGGACAGCCGGCACTTCCTCGGGAGGACAGCCGGCACATCCTCGGGAGGACAGCGGTACTTCCTCGGGAGGACAGCCGGCACTTCCTCGTGAGGACAGCCGGCGCCTCCTCTGGAGGACAGCCGGCACTTCCTCTGGAGGACAGCCGGCGCCTCCTCGGGAGGACAGCCGGTACTTCCTCTGGAGGACAGCCGGCACATCCTCGGGAGGACAGCCGGCACTTCCTCGGGAGGACAGCCGGCACTTCCACGGGAGGACAGCCGGCACTTCCTCGGGAGGACAGCCGGCACATCCTCGGGAGGACAGCCGGCACTTCCTCGGGAGGACAGCCGGCACCTCCTCGCGACGGCACCCGTCTCACGCAGCGTGCGGACGCGCGCCCCAGCTCGCATGTGTCGACTCGGCAGCGCGCCGTAGCGCCGCATGGCTTAGGGGAACGTGACGGGCTGTTTCTTTTTGTCTCAGTCGCGGCGCAAGTGACTTCAGAGAGCCGGCCAGGATTCTGGCGACCCTGGCGCGGGCAGCCGGTAAGCCAACTGACCACTTTGCATCCTCGGCCGTTGTCGCGGCGGCATCGTGCCCGATGGCCGGCCGATACGGCGGGAAATTCCTAGCTGTACCTGCTTGCTTAGCCGACTGCACGTGACGGCGCGACGACCGTTCGCCGGGGCCCCACGCCTGCGACACGAACCACCACCGGGGCCCAGATGGTTGGTTGGTTGGTTATTGGTTTTACGACACGTCGACCGTTGAGTCATGTAGCGTCGCCAATCTCTCACGCCGATTGGTCGCGGGCGAAGAGTAGCGACAGGTGAGACTCGAACCCACAACCTTTCGATTGTGAGACGAGCATCTTGCCCCTAGACCACTCGTCCCCAAGGGGGCCCAGATGAGTGAGGCGACTCTTCACCCCGGTGTGACCACCGCCAACCTTTCTCTTTCTCCTTCTCTTTCTCTGTCGAGACAACCGCCGAAGGGCGCCAGGAGCCCTCACCTGGACGCCAGAGTAGTGTCCACCTCCAACAAAGGACGCACCGGATTGGGAATGTTGGCTCCCGGCCGTAGCTGGATTTACCACATCGGACAAAGGGATCCAGCCGGTGCGGATCACGGGCGTGATCGGCATCTCCCGAGCAGGGGGTCGCCGCCCCAAAACTGGCAAATATTTGGATACCACCCGATTTGTTTGCATGATCCAATTTTTACCTACATGGTAGATTCTCCCGTTTCTTAGTGCGCAATGTGTTTCACTTAAAAGTGTCGGAGCCTGTTGCCACCAATTTCATACCAAATTCTAGAACGGTGGCATAGCACTTATAATATAAACGAATGCATAAAAGGTAATCGCATAATTTGCAGTCATAATCGGACCACATCACCTGCAGTTATAAGCTGATAACCACACCATCCACAGTGATAATCCGATGACCACACCATTTGCAGTCATACGATAGCAACAACATTTGCAGTCATATCCGATAACCACACAATCTGCTGTCATGATCCGATAGCTACACCAGCTGCAGTCATGATTCGACAACCACACAATTCGCAGTCATAATCCGACAACCACATCACCTGCAGTCATAATCCGACAACCACATCACCTGCAGTCATAATCCAATAAACACGCCATTTGCAGTCATAAAATAAACACACCACGCAGTCATAATCCAATAAACACGCCATTTGCAGTCATGATCCGATAACACTTGGTCATAATCCAATAAACACGCCATTTGCAGTCATGATCCGATAAACACGCCATTTGCAGTCATGATCCGATAAACACGCCATTTGCAGTCATGATCCGATAAACACGCCATTTGCAGTCATGATCCGATAAACACGCCATTTGCAGTCATGATCCGATAAACACGCCATTTGCAGTCATGATCCGATAAACACGCCATTTGCAGTCATGATCCGATAACCACACCATCTGCAGTCACGATCCACCATCGCACACTCCTGTTGCGATGACTCCGTTGCACATTTATCGATACGACACACACACACACATACCACACACACACACACACACACATACACATCTGGGAACACCACTATGATGGTTGGTTGGTGGCAATGTAGCCGACAACCCCACTCGCAGAACCCAGCATGAGACTTTTCCACCGTGCGGCTGAGACACCGCATAACCGCGACGGCTATGGCTCAGGAACACAGAGCAAGCTTACGTCCCCCCCTACCCGCCGTGATGATAAGTTAATGGAGGATGGAGCCCGACTGGAGGCCAACGGTTCCACTGGGTGGGGAGAGTGGAGGGGTGCAGAGGGTGAGGGCAGCACACGGCCAGCCCGGCGGCAGCTACTTTGTTTCAACGGGCCATATTCTCGGCTATTCTCCTCTTTCTTTGTTTAGTCCGAATTCCTCCTGGGGTGGCTTCATGAACCAGGGTGCTACGCTAAGCACAGCTTGTTGCGCGTGAGCCCTGGCCCCACCATCCTATCCGTGAACTTCGGCTCAACGGCGGAATTTGATCGAGAGGTTAGCTTGCCGTCAGTGCACCGATACGGCCGCCCCGGTGCCACGTCCCAGGTCTTATCGGGCTAGTTGCCAAATGACCCTCTCAGCACGTGCGAGTAGGTGAGTACAGGGAGACCAACGCGGGCCGGCACTCCAGCCAACTGAGTTATCGGGGCGCAACACAATAGCAACGTATATTGTATTGTCTCCTGAACATACCTTTTGCCTCCTAAGGTTCAGAACTTAATTGCCACTGAAAAAAATCCGAAAGTATAAGTTATAATTGGCTAGAGCAGATAATAAAGTTAGAGATTATGTAAGAGGCAGGGAATCGACAACAAAAGCATGCTCTTGGTGGACATGCGGTGCATGATGTGAAGCAGCTAGAATACCTGGTGGACGGGCTTCTAAACCAATACACCTGGGTCATGCTTCTTCTACTGGAAATTAACCTTCGCCCCGATTCGATAGGTTTATCCACACACCGGAAAGGAGGTTCGTAGAACTCCCTGGCCATTCCAATACTTAGGGTCGTACAATGACGAGGAGAAACGAGCGTGAAAACAAGATCTAATGATTGATAGTCGTGGATTCAGGGGGTCACAGGATCATCTTCCCCCCCTCAACAGGTTCGACTTGAGACGAACATGTACATTTTCTTGTACTTTTACGGAATCTAAGAACTTCCATTACACAAAAAAAGTTCACTTGAAATCAGTGATCCGGTTCAGAGCAAGTGAAATCCGATGAGATATTATTTCAAAATTGGTGGATGTTTTTGAACCTAATCCCCCCCCAAGTGATGACCGAACCAGCGGTCTGGCCATTGGCAAGTAATACCAGTCTTATCTCTGGCCAATTGTTCATGACTTTCCAGGTCCGGGTAAAAGTCAAAACTTCAACATTGTCAGATTGTTCTGCAGTTGAATGATAACTGATCACCTGCTATCGTTGCACCTAGCCGGATTCTTTGTCATTTAAATGCCAATAGATTCCGAGATCACGAAGTCCATACAGCCCACGTATTCGTTCCCAGTGCGAAACTGCAATTGTCGGATTGTCAGTGAACACAATAACGAGACGTCATTGGCAACAATCATATGAATTTGCTGTCGTTCATACAAATGTTACATCTAGACTGACCAAATAACCTTAACAATCACGGGCAAAGTTCAATGTCAGTCATCAAAACCCATTGAATTCCACCGCACCATGCTGAAAACAGTATAAAAAATCCCGGCTGGATCCAGCGCAATCCAGCCGGAGACGGGAAACTCGAAAAGCCATCTGGTCGAATAATCCGGCTGGAGCGGATACCCAGTGCAACCCTACCTCCGGTCTGGTTGCTAGACGCCTGCTGCTCTTTCCTTTACCTGACACCATGGGTGTGATACTCTGCTCAACTAGGCTCAGAGTTTATATTCTCATAACCTGAACGCCATACGTATGACATTCTTAACCAAGTGCCAGTGATATAACATTCATCAGTTGCGTTTCGCCGACGTACATATCACCTAATCTGTTCCTCATTGTTTGGTACGTGATGAATACCCCGGACTTAGCGGGTATGATAGCTGCCGCATCTAAGTCCTGGGGCATGGTCAAACGTGCCCGCCTCTCGCGCGGGCCAGGGCATGACTGCCGGATACCGAGCCTACGTCCCAGCAATGTATTGATAACGTGTTGTCTGCATCGCAAGCCTGCTGATAACGTGGCCGTCTTGCGGCTGGGCGCCACAAACCTGCCCCGCCGACTCCGTTGTCGGCTTCACCGCTCTCTCTCTGTCCAGTGGCTGCGGCAGGGCACGCCCGTGCGGAGCGGCGTCGCCCGATGCGCCTGCAGCTGCTCCAGCTCGGTGCCTGGGTGTACGGCAGCTCCAGCGTCGCGTTCTCCACGTCAGCCAGCTGCATGTAGCTATCGGTCGAAACGTTCAGATCTGGGATTCTGAAGTGCCGCACCTTGAAACGATCAGCAGTGGGCTGCTGCATGCCTCGGATCTTCTGCATAATCTCCATCGCCTTCTTCCATGCGTGCTGCATACGCATGTAGCGTTCTGGCACGCGCTTCCTGTGCCTACGTCCCCACAGCCATCGATATCAAGTCCAGGTCGGATGCAGTGGTCGGGGTGCTGCACTTGTCCAGCGAGATCCAGCGTCAGGGGCACTGCTGCCGGCCGGAGGATGTCGCCCTTCTTTGTGCCAGTGCGGGTCGTACCGGCTTCATGGGCCACCAAGAGAACGTCTTTCTAGCTATGTTGGGCGACGCTGACGCGGACGTTCGCGGGAAGGCGGTGTAGTTTGTCCAGAAGATCCGAGTCACGCAGCAGACCACTGATTATCGTCTCAAAGTGCGCCCTTTAGGGTCTCAGATCTGAACGTTTCGGCCAGCAGCTACATGCAGCTGGCTGACGTGGAGAACGCGACGCTGGAGCCGCCGTACACCCAGCCACCGAGCTGGAGCAGCTGCAGGCGCATCGGGCGACGCCGCTCCGCACGGGCGTGCCCTGCCACAGTCACTGGACAGAGAGAGAGCGGTGAAGCCGACAACGGAGTCGGCGGGACAGGTTTGTGGCGCCCAGCCGCAAGACGGCCACGCTACCAACAAGCTGGCAGCGAGGAAGCGTAACCCCGGACAAGTGACGGTAGCGGGGCATGGGCGTAAAATGGCATGCAGTTGAAGATGGGTCATGTGATGTGATCCTGAATCTGTTAGTAATGATGTGCAATCTTCGTAATGCGTGATTTATGTATAATCAATATGTGACAGTGTATAATCATTATAGAGCACACGCTCAATACGTCGATATGAGAAGAGGATGGGAATGGTGGGAGAAAGGGAAGGAAGGATGGAGAAGTGCAGAGTGGATGAGAGAGGGAGAGAGTGTGAGTGGGAATAGCAGAGATATAATGGTTGGATTGGAATAAGCTGTCAAATAAAGGTCAGAATTTCATATTGTTTCACTCACAACATCGAGTAACCGCAAATATGTGGATAATGACAGATAATTATTATCCTCTGCTGCATTCTCTCTGCGCTTGTTACAAGTCATCACCTTTGATAGCGAATCCACTTATCATCCATCTCGAAATATCTACTTGCATCAGCATCTGACCACCCCCGTGCCTTCACAAACTCAGTCGGTCTTTGCAGAGTGCTCTGTTCACTGCGGCACGATGCTGCTGTCATCTATGAGTCAACTTATGAACTACCGATCAAGCAGCTGCATACGGCCGAGTGCTGTGCCAAAACGAAGAAGGTGATGGAGACTAAAAGCGGTGCATAACTGCAACACCAATGCACTGCAGGGTTAAAATAATGATTTTTCGTTAGGTGTGAGATGTCAAAAAGAGCACAGTAGGATGTCGAAATTTGCCATGAAATTAGTGTCATTTAAAATGATTTTTATGTCTTTCACTCACATTTGAGCCAATGGTGTAGGTACCTATGACTGTACCTTTATCATTTGTTTTGAGATTCATAATTTTGGAAGAGCTATATTCAGGATAGGGAGAATAATGCATATGCTATATGCTGGTTTTGTATGCCATATCACATTTTGGGTAATCCCTTTACCTAAAATTGCATTGCGAAATGCTCTTGTATCATCATTCCTTATCGAGTGCATGCACATGATGCGTATAAACGGGATGCTGTTAGAAAGGAGACACGAAGACTTCATAAGCACATTCAGACATTTAGACATTCAGAATATTTCATAGGCATCAAGAAGCACGATGTCGATACTTCTTGGAGAAGTATGTCGATTGAGTGTTCAGAAAATGGTATATTCCACCCTATTTCACGATTAATTTGTTACTGATGTACTGACATATGAAATAGGTGTTCAAGTGTGGCCCTCGATGGAAGTGATAGTGCGGAAATCGACAAATTTTGCAAACCTTGATGACTTTAATGTGTGTGGGAAGGCCAAGAAAATCATATTTTTAGGGGGAAAGTGGCATATTTGAACCAGACATGAAGAAAAAAACACTTCGAATGATGCCCGAAAATCAAGATCTGAAAACAAACAAAACAGGGGACACCATAAGGTGGAGTCGACTTCCTGCGCCGCCGTGTGGAGCTATCGGTAACTATAATGTTGCATACAGCCGCTTGGCGCCGACACCAGCGCCACCGTCGCCGCCTGCTAGGAAGCCGCAGTCAGACCGAAGAGGCTCAGGCTAAGAGCCGGGCCAAACTGCAACTCCAGGAGGCGTTGGCGGTGCTCGGAGCATAGCATGTCGACGCAACAACCAGCGCCAGCGATTCTTCGCTTACACTCTTCCCACAGCAGATCAAGAGCACCGGTTAGCTCGAGCTTCCATGTGTCACTGGATGAAACTTACACGAGCGACACAATTTGACCGCACAGGTTAACTAGTTGCGTTCACAATAGGAATATGACAAAGAACTGAAGAGAAAACACCCAAGGGAAGATATTCACCGGATTCTTTCCTCTGGTTCACCAGGTCCATCACGTCACAGACGGCCAAACGCCGAAGAAAAGACATCACCGTTCCACCCAGACGTGCCGTCATGATGGCTACGGCATAAACTGGCACTCCACGTCCTGCACACTCACATAATAAATGAAAAAGGAACATCACAACAAATTGGTTGGGGGTCTCCCCAATAGGGACGATAGTTAATGTACCAATTATGTTTACAGTACGGTTACTGTAACCATAAATGCCCAAGGTTGGCAATAGGCGTACCCTGCTGGAGCCTCCATAGATAATATATAGAGCGGACAAGTCCATAATGCAAGAAAGATGATAGTTCTGAACCAATCCAAAAGAATCATCATCACCCGCTTTGCATGGTTGTTTATTTAGATTCACCTGCATTATATCACACAAATGATTCATGCAATGAGGCTTTATCACAGCAAATGCATGCACGATATGCACCATCACCGCCATCGTGCACTACATTATCAATATACTATCATGCACTACACTACATGCACGATCACGGCTAACGGCACAGCCCAGTGCCTCACCGACAGGCCATGGGAATGGGAAATGTCACGAGTGGTGCAAGTGTTCAACCTGGGACCTTGGCACCTGTTGGAGTTTGCATGCTGTGAGCCAAATATGAAGTTACCTTTCTGCATGGTGATGCTAGGTGGTGGTGCCGATAGATGACCTGACCGACCCAGTAGGCGCTACCGCCTGTGATAGAGGTAGGAACCGGGAAAACAATAAGGGTGCAGCTGCATTGTTGGTTTCATGCTGGAGGAGTGAGGCTAGTGGACAAATATACTCCAAACCAAATATCCAGTCTCTGAAGAGTCGGGTGTCATGAGCCAGGAGGAATCAACACTCGAACAGCACCCAAAACTCAGGACCTTAACCGCTTGGCCACCCCAAACCTTGAAATGTTTGTGTCCGGACCATGGTGTAGTCGTCACCTTGGGCTTCACTGCATGTGACATGCCTCTAAATGCCAGCCTGTCAGTGGGCTTGGGGTCCTGCTTACATGAATAAAAATGCAGTATGACAAGTCATGTGGCAGCAATTTTTTAAAATGCATATTTTGAGTGTTGTATTCCCCTTGCAGCTGCAAAGAAAATGCACATCACTACATATAGCTCCATGTCAGTGTATGTCCAGCTATACATATGCAAATTGAATTTAGAATAAAAACTGCCAAGCATTACAAGGTGAGAAGAGCATACATGCATGAACCTAATTACTTGATACTTCCCCAGACATCAACACCATACTTGCAATTTTGAACCAGACACAAAATGAGTAGCACTTTACAGTTGCTCATCCTATTTGATCCTTACCTTACCAGCTGATGTCACCTTTGTTGTAAGCCTGGGACATTGCTGCTTAGTCTAGGGTTTGAGGGATGAAAATAATGATAACTTGTGCTATGATGGTTATATAATAATTTGTCTTGGGAAAATTTATAACCAAAAATTGAACAAGCATTTGTTAAAAAAAACCATGGTGCAAAAACAATGCCTTTAAGACAACTCTGATGCATTATATATGTTGAATGCCTTTTATTGTCGCTGGCCGTAACGATCGCACAACGGGTCGATGAAGTGTCTCATGTTCTTTACACACCACCTAATATCAATGTGAAATGGTTTTATACTTAAGTATAGAAAACCATGTAGGTAGATAACAACAGTTTATTTGGCATCAATGAGTAGTGACACAATAATTTGTTCCAAACTGAAAAGTACACATTTGCCATAGTCACATCATCTTAATCATGTCTGAAATGTGTCTTACAACATTTTGTTCTCAAATAGGTACCACATTCATAGGAAATAACTTACCAATTGTGGAATACAAGCAAAAATTGGAGATAGGTGTGTAGGTATGTAGGTAGGTACCTAGGTACCTAAGTAGGTAGGTACTCACCTTCACAGATGTCCAGCAGTAATGAGTTATGGCCGAAGTTGTAGATCTGTGATAACAACGAATGATAGCTAGTTCAGCAGGTACGTACCTATGCACCTATTTTAATGGCTGAAGTGATGCCAATGTAAACAAACGTTTTGGAATCAGAATACAAATCAAGATGAATTTTCAGGTTCACGAATTAAAGATAGAAAACCTGGTGATGTAAACTACAGACTTAAGTTTAAGGAAAATGTAACCGTTTTCCTGTGGCGAGTCTGGTGACAATTGATGTGAATGAGTAATTTAACACCGGAGCCCAATTAGGTACGTTATAGGTACACGCCCACACCGGCAGCGACCGTGGCTGCAAGCACGCTAACTGCGTGAATACCCTACAAAGCAAACTGTTCGAAATCGCTGCTTTGAAAAATAACTAAATCTACACACTTCAGCTTCAATTCTATACTCCCCACAAAACACCGCAGCCTCCCCAGATCAAGATGGGCATACCGCGATTTCCGCAAGTCACACTGCACTCAATACTCGGGCTCAAGCTACCGGCTTAACGCGAACGGCGCCGTCGCGCCAAGAATGGTTCTAGTGCCATAATGCTACCAGTATATTTCCTTTACGGTATAAAGGTAACTTTAATAGCACCAAAAAAAAAATGGATAAAGTGTCGACGGAGCATATCTCCTCCAACACGTTGGTTGGGAAGGGGCGGGGATCCTATTCAATTACCATTTCTCATTGCTTTAGCATTGCTATGGGAGGAGGAGGTCAGTAGCGCAACCAGGGGGGGGGGGCCAAGGGGCCATGGCCCCCCCGAAATTTGTTGGGGGCCCGCTCCGAGCCAGGGGCCCGCGAAGCGGGCCCCTGGCTCGGAGTGGGCCACCCTACTCAGAGCCCTGGCTAGGGGCCCGCGAAGCGGATCTGTGGCTCGAATCAGGGGCCCTTTGAACCAACTGAAAATCTGGGGGCCCGTTTTAACCAGGGCCCGCCTCGAACTGGGGCCCCTGATAAAGGAAAAGTGCTTTTATTTCTGCGAAGTTTTACAAACATAGGGGCCCGCTCAAAAGTAAGTGCATGTTTTCCGCAGACTTTTTTAAAACATGAGGGGGGCCCGCTTGCGAGGGGGCCCGCTCTCCAACCCTGCCCCCCGAACTGAAATCCTGGTTGCGCTACTGGAGGAGGTGGAACACATGCGTTGGCTCTGATAGTGGTCTTCCAATTGCGAATGGGTGCGACACTCCAGCCAAAATTCCTTGGCAGAAGCTTTCACATGAGAACTTCAGCAGGGGCATATCGCTGCCGAGGGGCAGGAGGACTGAAGCGTACCCCATTCCCATGTAAGAGCATCCTGCAAACGGTCTTGGTCCAGAGATACAGCAGGATCCTGGGAAGGTGCAATGCACGGTAATCGGACAAACGTACGTAAAGCACATGTACAAATGGCAGACGTCACACGTACACAAATGTACTTAAGCGCGGATGGCCGTATGGCAATTGTACGTATGCGCAGATGTACGTATATGGCAAAGTTCATAAGCGCAATCAGAAGTGCCCCCTTCTCCTAGCAACGAAAAATACACAAGATGAAACGATATTTTTGTATTTACATTTTCACCACAGAGTACTAAATTTTCGGCGCCGAAAGCCAAGCCCGACGACCTGCTTCTTCACATTTATTTTTGGTCGGACCCACACCTCAGGAAAATCCTGGCTGCGCCACTGAGCACAACTGTACGCGACCGCAAATGCACGTAGGACAAATTGCGTATATACGCAACCGCAAATGTACGTTCCCGCAAATGTTGATATGTAGTGTACGTTGTAGGGTGTCCTTCACTCCTTGAAGCGCCACTGCTTTTTAACGCCCCGGGACTCCTTCATGGGCTTAGAAGCCCTTTATGTAGCACCAAGAACCGTCCACTTCGGCCCGGATCGTCTCCGTAGCTCGGGGGCCTCTTTATGATTGGCCTGCAGCCCGATGTCAGCGCTTAGCTCCTCTTCATCAGTGAGAGCCAAAGCCGATCCAGTGGCCATGCACGTCCGGCCCGGGGACCCCTCCGTCGGCTCAGTGATCCTCTTTCTCGGCTCAGCGCACTCTTCATCCAGCCAGAGTCCTCTTTGAAAAGCTTGGGTCTCCTCTATCACGCAAGGGGCCCTGTGCGGTTTCGGCCCCCATCGGCCCAGGGGCCCTTCATACCGGCTCCGGGCCCTCTCCGACGTGCGGGGTCCCTCCGCGGTTGGGGTCCTCTCCGTCGACGCAGGGGCTCTCTTAGCTATAAAGGGTCTCCTCTGACAGGCCGGAGGCCCTCTTTCAACAGCTTGGGCTCCATCAGGTCAGTGGTACTTGTACGGCTTGGACCCCATCCGTCGGCTCAAAGGCCCTTTCTGACGGCCCGAGGTCTTATCCGGCAACTGAGGTCCCCCTAGTCTCAGGGGTCTCTTTGACGACCCAGGGCCATTTCCGGTAAGCCGGAGGCCCTTTCCGAACTCTTGAGCACTGCCGATCAGGTCAAGGGCCCTTCGGCTCGGAGCCCGCCATCAGCCCAGGGCCCTTCATATTTGCACGGAGCCCTCACCGTCAACCCGGGGACCCTTCCAACGACCCGCGGCCCTCTCCGTCGATCTAGAAGCCCTTCGCGTTAGACCGGTCAGCAACCCTCAGCATCTTCCCGAGGGCACTCTCCGCTGACTCGGGGCTCTCTTCATCGGCCGGGGACTATTTCCGTTAGTCCGGGACCCACTTCGTCGGCCCAGGGGCCCTTCACGTTGACTCAAAGGCTCCCTGCACCAACGTCTTGAGAGGCCCTCGCAGAGCCCTTAAGGTGATCGCATGAACAGCTCCCTCCGGTCCTGGAGAGAAAAAGGCTTCCTTTTATTGTGCTCAAGCCCTCGCCTCGGGTTTTTCAGCCAGAGGCACCCATGCAAAGAAACAGGCTTCAGTGTGCTCAAATGCACCCCTCGAATGTTTCAACCAGAGGTACCCTTCGGAAGAAATGGCGTCCCTACAGATACAAAGTGCCTCGATGACAATTCCTTCATCCTGCTCTGCACAGAAGTCGAAAATATTGGGAGGGCAAAGCCAACAAAGGTGGGGGGGGGGCGAGCTGCCATCACAAAAGTATACAAAGCTGCACACGGGTAACTAAGGGAATCCTATTAATCCTATTCCCCACCTCTATTAATGGGCAGGGAGTAAAGAACAATTGCTTCAGTTGAGAGTTGGCCAGCGCGTTTGTTCCGACACACCTGAACTGGTTGTCACGACCCTGGCTTGTCTTGGTGGCTGTGAAAATGCAATTCCTGTTTAAACGCTGTACGTTCATCAACACAGGACCTGCAGTCACACACCCGCCGACAGCACACCATTATCAGTCTGTTAAAGTAATCGTCGCAAATTCTCAAAATGTGCACCCGTCTTCTGCAATGAGTTCACCACAGAGTGAATACGAATAACAAGCGTGTTTATTGGTGAGTAAAAATGCTCGTGCAAAAGCAACAACCGTCCACGCATCCCAACATACCTGCGATAGGCAGCCTAATACCTATTAAGTCTCGTGATTGCTTGGTAGATTAACAAATCGCCACACAACACCAACAATACAGTCACATGGTGCCTATCCAGAAAAAATCAGCATACAAAATAATATCACTGATCGAGGAGCGATCAGCCATTAATTGAAGAGCGATACCAGCTTACTTTATATTTATTGAACGTATGACAGCATTGACTGTCGAATATATAGGAAGTAAGGCACGGCAGTGGGAGACCTCGATGACGTCACAGCTTAGATAAATATCGGCGCATACGTAAAAAGTATGCCGAGCCTCAAGAAACTCAACGGGAAAGCGGTTTCGATTATGCACAGACACATTTGCGTATCCAAGGGCAGCGACACAATGCACTCAGCAGTCACAGATGGCTAGAGCGTCGAAGTTGTGCACGACTTAGAGTATTGGGAATGACACAAACAACGAAATCAGATCGATGTCGCAACCCTCGCCCCCCTAAAAAAACGTCCAGAACCATCAAACACGAAAAATAAGGCTCGTGGTGTTTAGCTCAACCCCATCGCGCACACACACATGCAGGACTCGTTTGTGATCGAGGACGCACGTGCTAGCCGACGGCTACACCGCCAGTCCGGCACACATCAACACCACATAGCCGCGCCGCCCAGGTTGGAGCTGCATGGAGTAGCCGGGCCGACGGAGCTGAATTGTCCGTGACGCCGCGCCTGCCGCCTCCAGCCGAGCGGCGGCCTCCCCAGCTGCCGTGGCAGGCGCCAGCGGCTGGAGCCCTGCTGGCGCCCGGCTGGCGCCCGGCTGGCGCTCAGACCCGGCGCGATGACCACCCGGGGCGACGGCGAGAGCGGGCGGGCCGGGCGATGACCGCCTATAGTGGGCGTGCTGTCCGTGTGGTGCCGTCCAGGGCGCAGCCCGTGGCCGGACGCCGTGATATGTGACATGACGCCGTGACCGCAGCCGTGACCGGCAACACCAGTCTGCCGGCTGGACGCCGCAGCGGCACGCGCATCCACCGCGCGCGCCGGTCAGAGCTCGACGCGCGGCTCGGCGAGCGTGGGCTCGGCGAGCGTGGGCGCCGCCTGTCTGGCCGCCTCCACGGCCGCCTGCACGTCGGCGAAGATGTCGGCCACCGCCACCTTGGGGCCCCACGAGTGCGCCACACGACCGCGGTGGTCCACCAGGTACTTGTAGAAGTTCCAGTCGGGAGGCGTCGACGACTGGGCTGCGGGAGACACATCGGCACACGTCGGTACGGCGGCACCCGCTACTGAGGTACACCAGGTCTGTCACGCTATATGTCTATCTGTCTATTATCTATCTACACTATCAGTATATCTGTCACGCTAATACGACACGACGCACCCCGGTGTGGCGATATAACGCACTTCAGCATTCCAGCGCAGAGAGACAGTTTCAGGTATGCCGGTGCTGCGGGACAAAGCTAGGTGTGCGGGAAGGTACAGCCGAAATAAGTCCGATGTGCATCGTATGCACATATGCATGCATGCCTATACTGTGTGTATGCGCAACGTACACACATACGTGGAAGATGACATCGGAGTGTAAAGCGCGACAGAATAGCATCTTGTGACAGGACATCAATAACTGCGATATATCAGCTGATTGTAACGTGTGTAATCTGCTGCTACCTTTAGCTGTGGCCATGTTCCATCATGTACCTCTATAAGAACAAACAGGGGTGTCTATTTCTATTATTTCTATGAAAACTGTCATAGAACTGATATAGTTATATTTATATTAAAACTGTTTTACTTCATTACATTGAGCGGGCAAAAGTTAATTCAACGAAAAATGAGGTCGTATAAGGGGACTAGAAGATCGCGCTGTTCAAGGTAAACAGCCTGCTGAGGGGGTGGGAGCTAACATTCGTCCGAGCCACTTTGGATGGAGGGGGAGAGGGGGGGGAGACTTTAGCGCGCTTCGATCAGATTGTATCGTTCGCCAACTTTGGGTGGACGCAACTGAGCATTGCAGCATGGGCGGTTCTGGGTCTCCAGAGATGGTTGGTCAACTCGCCACAGCCTGGTGGGCTACATATCCACCCTAGTCCACTGCAGCACACTTAGTAAAACAGCTAGCTCACCGGCAGTGTGTGCGCATTCGGAAACCCGGCGAGGAGCAGAGGCTAGCCAATGAAAAATTACAATGCTGCCAATGAAAAATGAAGCGATAGCTACCCGGTTGAAGCATGCCACACGCCTGTATAATAGCCTCTGTGTGGAATTAATCACAAAGCAAGTATTTGAATCCTTGAGCATAGGTTTTTGGACACGAGCATGCATGGGAAAAGAAACAGCATGGAGGTGTATTTATTTCAAATTATAACTCAGGTACTTGTCCAAAAACGGATCCTAATTACCTCTCATGCCATGTCATGAAAGGGCGTCGGCGAATCGCTCTGTGCCATCGTGTTTTGCCGCATTGAAACCAATGTTCTAACTATTTCTAACTATTAACCAACCAACTATCTAACTATTAGGTGAATATTGCATTGGGAAAAATAACTTCTCCGATTATCATTACTTCCTCCATAAAAATCACAAAGCACACCATGTCTGTTATTAATACAAAACAAACATCAAAGAATAAAAACATTCCAACGACGCTGGAAAAAGTGAGATGGCATGCAATGGCCCAGTCACGTACGGGAGAATAAAGCCTCACCCAGTTCGTGCAGAGATATACCACACTGCCACAAACCAACTTTTTCTTTAGCAAGCAGGGAATTACTGTTGGGGAAACTTGGTCATTAATGTGGATCATCATGTGCTGATGCATGCAAGTGATGAAGGAATGTTGATCATAATGGTGATCATGCAAGTGCTAGGATTAAAAATTAAAAGGAAAAATAAAATAAACCTAAAAACTCCCTTTTCAGCCCATGTAAAATATTTCCTCGATAATTATACGTAACAGCCGTACAAAGTAAGATAGGAGTTAGTTATTTGGGCTTCTGGGCGCATCAACTGCATTGGTTATACATCCCCATAACGAAAAAGTACGCTAGGAAATGCTTTAGTTGCCCTATTGGGTGAAACGGCCCTGCATTGGAGGTGCACTATTCAGTATTCGAGCGGGAGGGCACGTACCCTCCAAAAGTACAGAAAACGACATCCGTGTGAACAAAGAAGAATACGAGCAATTCCGCTTCCCTCAGCCCTCGCGTACCAGTCTGGTATAAAGTAATGATTTCGAACCACGCACACTACGAGTGGCTCGAACAGCTCGAACGGTCGAAGATCGGGTGCACTTCAAACTGCACAACCGGGAAGCAGTACGCGCATCGACCACGAATGTCATGAGCTGCGCGGGCTTGCGACCTCTCGCGTCCGTCCACACCGGGTCCGCGGAGTCAGCAAGGCACGGACGGTAAACAAATAGAAATAACACAAGCAGAGGACGAAAGTCAGGGAAACACATGGGACCCGACGAGAGGGAAGTATAAAGGGAGCTGATACGAAAGAGGCAGGGCCGGAGATGGCGACATTGAGGCGATCGTAACAATTTGTTCATATTGGGGTTCATGGGCACATCACCTGCACAGGTTATACAGCGCTCATAACTTCGTCAGTCGAGCCAGGTGTGAACGTACCGATCGCAACAAATTACTTACACTGGCAATTGGTTAAAGTAAATGCCGACAAATGGGGGTGTGGGGAGGGCGGGTGCTAGAAGTGAGAGTCGAGCCCCCCGTGGGACAGTGGATCAGGAGCTGGAGGCGTGCGTCACGTCAGCGCCGATATCCAGGGGAGCGGACTGATCTGGAGGCGCTCTGGCGTGACGCTGTCGTCATGCGCGTCGCGGGCCGTCACGAGCGTGGACGGCGATCCGGTGGATCGTGAGTCGACAGTTCTGACAGGGACCGCCGTGTCTGCTTTCAGTCTGCAGTGTCCGGGCGTCCTCTCATCAGATACTCAACATGGGTTTAGAAAAGGGCGATCGTGTCTCACAAATCTTTTGGACTTTTTTAATTTTGCTACAGAACAATTTGATCAAGGAAATGAGGTTGATGTAGCATATCTTGACTTTAGTAAGGCCCTTGACAAGGTACCCCAAAAAAGGTTAATGATGCAGCTTCAGGTCCATGGTATTGCAGGTAGCATCCTAAAATGGATAGAGTTGTGGCTTTCAGATAGACAGCAGAGAGTGATGCTAAATGGTACAAAATCATCATGGCAAAATGTTCTTAGTGGAGTCCCCCAGGGGTCGGTACTGGGGCCACTATTGTTCATTATATATGTGAATAGCATTCAATGTGGCCTAAGCAGTAAGGTTTTGAAATTTGCAGATCATTTGAAGATCTTTAGGGCAATAACAGGGCACAATGAGCAGGTTTTGCTGCAGGAAGACTTAGACGAGCTTGTGAAGTGGTCCGAAAAATGGCAAATGAAGTTTAATTTTGATAAGTGCAAAGTCATGCATGTAGGTAGGCAGCATATGAAGGCTCCATACTTGATGGGTGGCCAAGTACTATCTGTGACTCAGCAGGAGAAGGACTTAGGTGTTATGTTGAACACAAAATTGGGGGCATCAGAACAGACCAAAAAAGCCAGGAAGAAGGCACTAAGAATGCTTGGGGCAATACAGAGGAACGTGTCATACAAAAGTGAGGAGGTCATCAGGAAGCTTTACTGTGCATATGTCAGGGCACATTTGGAATACTGTGTCCAAGCTTGGTCCCCTAGTTATGAGAAAGATTGTTGGCTTTTAGAGAGAGTACAAAAGAGGGCAACAAAAATGGTTAATGGTATAGGCAACCTGGCATATGAGGAAAGATTTAAGAAATTGAATATGTTTTCACTTAGATATAGAAGGCTGAGAGGAGATCTCATCGAGGTTTTAAAATTTGTTCATGGTCAGGAACAGGGATATTATCTCAGGGAAATGTTTGAATTTAACAGAAATGATGCAATTAGAGGTTATCAATTCAAAATTAAAGTTAATCACAGCAGGACAAGGTTAAGACAGTCTTTCTTCACCAACAGGGTAGTAGAACACTGGAACCAGCTGCCAGGAACCATTGTCAGTAGCAACACACTGAACATCTTTAAAAACGGCATAGACAATCATTATAAGAATAGGGGGCTTGTTTTTCTGTATTCCAGGGAGGGTTGATCGACAGATTTGGTGGGCAACTGGTTCAGTGTCCAAAGTGCAACCAAGAAAGGCCCTTGTGGCTCATAGTTGCACTGATCTTTTATGTCTTTTTATGTCTTTATGTCTTCACACCTTTGTTGCAAGTTCATGGTGGCCACAAATAAAGTGTTGCAATAAGCATGTACACAAGATTGAAATATATCCACAAATGGCAATACCCATGTGCACACGTAAATTGCTTTTTTTACTTCTGGACTTCCAAAACCATAAGCTATGAGAGCATTATTTCCCAAACAAATATGTGTGAGAATACGCCCAGAGCTACTACAGGTTCGCCGGGCATATCCACGCTCTCACATCCATAACACCAATGACGTCACCGCTCACCAATGACGTCACCGCTCACCAATGATGTTCTTGAAGACGGGGTGCGCGTTCTCGCCGATCACATCCACCTTGTTGAAGATGGGGAACTCGGCGTCGTAGTTGACCAGCACGAACTGCTTGATCTGCCTGGCGTCGCCCGGCTCCTGCTCGCCGAACTGGTTGCACGGGAAGGCGAGCACGCTGAAAAGGTCGCCGTAGGAGAGGATGTCGTGCAGCCGGGTCAGATCGCGCAGGTGGCTCTCCGTGAAGCCGCACATCGAGGCGGTGTTGACCACCAGCGTCACCTGGCGACAAGCCGAGTCATCAGTCTGTGTATACAGAATGATTATGAATGTATTTCACATTAACTCCCAGGTCAATCGGTGTTCATCAGCAAACCCCGAAGACTACTGCACAACGTGCTAGGATACGACACACACTAATTACTTAATAAATAGAAATAGAAAACTTTTTACACATCACAAACATAGCAGTAGGACAAGTCAGCAGACAATCGCAGACGGATTGTGACCGGCGGCTAGGGTCCTTCATCGTCGGCTCAGAGGCCATCTCAGTCAGCTCAGGGGCCCTCTCCGTTGTTTCAAGGGCCCTCTTCAGTGGCCTGGGCCCTCTCCATCAGTCCGCGGCTCCTGAAATGGCGCGGTACGCCTTCATCATGCTAGAAGCCCTTCACATTTGCCCAGCCCAGGATCCTCAACGTCTGCCAATGGCGGTGTTAAAATAATGATTTCTCGTTAGGTGTGAGACGTCGAAACGAGTACAGCAGGATGTCGAAATCGCCATGAACGTTATGTCATATACAATCTTGCTAAGTCTTGCAAACCCAGTTTTTAGGAAATTGCGCACATATGACTGTTCTTATTGTGCGTGTTTTGAAGGGTATCTAATTTGCTGGTATCGATATCAACGAAAACCATACAAGCACCTATGCTATAAACTGATATTGTATAACATAGTACATCATAGGTAATTCATTGACCTGGAATTGCATCACAGGATGTTCGTTATCACGATCCCGGATCCGTTATGGTGAGCATAAGCATGATACTTATAAACAGGATACAGTTAGAAACGAGGAAAGGAGTCTTCACAAACACGCAACAAGAAGCACGATGTGGATACTTTTTGGGGAGGGAGGTCTATTCAGTTTTCGAAGAAGAAGTGGTATATTCCACCCCATTTTGCGAATAATTTATCACTGGCCCATGCGCACTCTTTACCTACCCGAGAGCTCTCTGCATCTGCCCAGGACCCTTTGAATTTTCCCGGGGTCCTCTCGTCATCCAGGGACCCTTCACCGACCTGGAGCCCTCACCAGTCGCCTGAAGGCCGCGTGGAGCGCATTTTTGTGCATTTCATCACAGCCCATGCTGAGGCACAATGTGCTCAACATGCCGCTTGGGTCTCTTTGGAGCCCAAGAGGAGGGGCATGCCCCCCCCCCCCCACACACACACTTTGATTTGCCACTGGTCTCCAATGTCTTGCGTTGTCGTCGAAGCATCTCTTTGATTCGATTCCAGGACGTCCATGGCCATGCACTATGCGCATACAACAGGTACAACTGAGCAAGTTTGTGTGAGAGTACATCAAATACGCCAGCCTTGCCGCACATTGTACCTAAACGACACACATGATAGGTCATGCTGGTGATCATGCATTCAGATCCACACAGCTATGGCAGAGGCAGTTGGTGACTAGCAAAGCTCCAGACCATGCATGATGCCCTGCAATCAGGTCACCAAGGTCACCCGGAAAGTAATGCCCCTGTCTGTGCATGTGGGACATATCAGTTTCGTGGCTAGGAGCGCGAGTCTTCGCTGGCATGTACACTGGAAACTGTTTTCTTAGTGTTGTAATGTTGTCTCTAGTTATCTTGGTTGTAATTCCTGTTTGAAACAAACTCCTTAAATTTTGGTTCCTACCCATTACCCTCGTGATGTTCCCTCTGAGGTACCCTCATTATTAGTTCATATGGACAATTTTGTGGTGGCACTTTGCATGCCCGTTCGGCGTGCAGTGCCGGGTCACATTGCATATCAGTTTACAGGGGAAATCTGGTCCCAGGACTCCCCGAGGACTCGCAGTGGGGGTCCAAGGAGACAGAGTGATCAGATATAGAGCAATGGATCACATTGTGACTAGTGACACAATCTTCTAGACAATCCCGGGCTGGAAAATCTGGCCCTCTCTGCCATGTTAGAAACAGCCCCATGACAACACACCAAACATTCAAGGATAATTATACAGCATTGGTACACTTAAAGCTGCATGACAGATATACACATACACAATAAATCGCAAGGTGCACATTGTGAACTGTTGTTTACTGAATAAACTTTTTTGTAATTGATTATTCATAATTACTTGTATTTAGGTATGAGAGAAATTGAAAAGGAAACATCTAGCAATGGCACGGCCAGATGGCTTCAAGGAGAGGGGAAGTGGGAGAACCCTAATGATAAAGGAGAGAAAACTACTGGGGTTCGAAAATGTTCAAGGTAAAAATATAAAACAGTCTTGTGATATATGGGGGAGTATTCCACAATTCCCTGGGAAAAGTAACTATATTGTACTTCAATGTCACAATAATAAAGCTATCAGTTAGTTATTTGGGCTTTAGGGCATGTTGACCATGTTGATCATATAGCACTCATAAGCTATCAAATAAATTAAGAGAATATATGACCCGACAAAGCAATCCAATGAATAGGTGAGTGGTTAAGTCTACTTACCATTCCTTTAAACTTGTCAAACTTCACCATGTTCATGTCAATATCTTCTGCAGATAGCTTGAAGTAATCATCACTCAAAGAGCAATCTGCCTGGCAGGCAGCTAAAGCAACCAGGATCATGACACTCCATCCTTCCATTCTGCCTCTGGAATGGCATACAAATTGTGCGGCATCAGGTTGGTGCATGCTATGTTATATATTCTGTCAACACCTCCTTTGTGTGCCTTGTTGGTGGGTTATTCTATTTGTAGGGCACATTGACTAGGTTTGGTCATTTAGTGCCCATCTGTGTGTGCCTTGTGCATTTATAAAGTCATAAAGTATTAAGGCTTAATAAGAGCCACAGGGGCCCGTCTGGGTTAAGCCTATCTAGAAAAGGTACTAGGAATGTACATACTCCCACCCCAATCAATTCCTTATCCCAAGTTTCTAGGAAGCTATATATCCCAGCCTATCTAGCACCACTCACTTGCTACCGCATAACACCCTCAACAATCACAAGCTCCTCCCATCACACCCATCATACCACCATAGACAATCTCATCAACATCACATCCCGAAGGAAGGTGCCGAATCCACTGCTAGGCACACCCCACACAAATTCATAAAGGGTTCAGACTTAATAAGAGACTCACTTGCTATTGCATAATACACTCAACAATTACAAACTCCTCCCATCATACCCATTGTGCTACCATAGACAATCTCATCAGTATCACATCCCAAAGGAAGGTGCTGAATCCACTGCTAGGTACACCCTATATAAAGTTATAAAGCGTTTAGACTTAATAAGAGACTCACTTGCTATTGCATAACACACTCAACAATTTCAAACTCCTCTCAACTCCCAACTCCTCCCTGTTGATCAACCCTCCCTGGAATACAGAAACACAAGCCCCCTATTCTTATAATGATTGTCTATGCCATTTTTAAAGATGTTCAGTGTGTTGCTACTGACAATGGTTCCTGGCAGCTGGTTCCAGTGTTCTACTACCCTGTTGGTGCAGAAAGACTGTCTTAACCTTGTCCTGCTGTGATTAACTTTAATTTTGAATTGATGACCTCTAATTGTATCATTTCTGTTAAATTCAAACATTTCCCTGAGATATCCCTGTTCCTGACCATGAACAAATTTAAAAACCTAGATGAGATCTCCTCTCAGCCTTCTATATCTAAGTGAAAACATATTCAATTTCTTCAATCTTTCCTCATGTGCCAGGTTGCCTATACCATTAACCATTTTTGTTGCCCTCTTTTGTACTCTCTCTAAAAGCCAACAATCTTTCTCATAACTAGGGGACCAAGCTTGGACACAGTATTCCAAATGTGGCCTGACATATGCACAGTAAAGCTTCCTGATGACCTCCTCACTTTTGCATGACACATTCCTCTGTATTGGCCCAAGCATTCTTAGTGCCTTCTTCCTGGCTTCTTTGGTCTGTTCTGATGCCCCCAATTTTGTGTTCAAAATAACACCTAAGTCCTTCTCCTGCTGAGTCACAGATAGTACTTGGCCACCCATCAAGTATGGAGCCTTCATATGCTGCCTACCTACATGCATGACTTTGCATTTATCAAAATTAAACTTAATTTGCCATTTTTTGGACCACTTCACTAGCTCGTCTAAGTCTTTCTGCAGCAAATCCTGCTCATTGTGCCCTGTTATTGCCCTAAGATCTTCAAATAATCCACAAATTTCAAAACCTTACTGCTTAGGCCACATTCAATGCTATTCACATATATAATGAACAATAGTGGCCCCAGTACCAACCCCTGGGGTACTCCACTAAGAACATTTTGCCATGATGACTTTGTACCATTTAGCATCACTCTCTGCTGTCTATCTGAAAGCCACAACTCTATCCATTTTAGGATGCTACCTGCAATACCATTTAGTCATTGGTTGGTTGGTTATTTTAGTTTTAGGGTGCATCAACCAGGTTTGGTCATTTAGTGCCCATTGTGTATTTGGTTGCAATCTGGAAATGAAATTACCACTGTTCTGTGATTCATGTGAAGGACAGCATATGCTTGTGTGGAGGGAAAGTATCTGACACTCAAAATGATGAAATGGAGGAGGGAACATGAGAGGCTATGCCAAAATGTCAATTCTAAGATTACCAGTGCATGATATAAGTTGTTCTCGTTCACAAACAAGGCATTAGAAAAAGCAAGTCCAAGTATTAAAAAACATTTTAAAGCACAAATGTATCATAAAAAGTGCCCAGTTCATGCTGGAATGGATGGTACCATTGTAGGTATACATGAAGTCTAGAAATATGGTTCTACAATATGTCTTGTCTCCAAATGACATATTAGGTCCAATGTAAAATTTACACAATTTTTTTTCTCAAGAGAATGATGCTGTGAACACTGGCAGATCTAGGACAGGGACACTGTTGGCTTGTGGCTTGAAAACCTGGATGTAAGGAGACAATTTTGATGTGATCAAATGCAGAATATGATGTATTATTACAGTTGGCTAGCTTAGGTTAGGATAGGTGAGGCTAGTTCTTTCATTTCAATTATTTTTAGAAAATAAAAATTTCTCAATTTTTCATTTAAAAAAGAATGATTTCTTGCAATGGCAAGATTGTCAGTAAATTTGTAGCTTAAGGTAATTTCTGATTTCTTGGAATTACTTTTTTAATGCAATATTGATGCATTAAATGGTTATGTTGCATTATTTTTTCCTTGATTTTGAATGTTACTTTTTATGCTATATTACCCAACTTGAAGCTCATTTTTGGGTGTTAATTCTCCTCCCAACTGAAAAGTATGTATTTGCAGAGGAAATAAGTGGTCACATCATGTTCACCACCTTCATAAACGTTGCATTAGACATAAATTTCAAGAAGTTAGAAATTACCTTAAGCTGCAAATTTACCACTTAACCAAACCTAACCCCTTTGTATGCTTCATAGTGGTAAAGTGTGTGTATATCTTGTCTCATGGTTACCTTAAACTGCAATGATACTGGTTATGTAGTATTATTATACTAGGTTATGTTGCATCTGTTTCAATGGGTATTCTTTAAAATAATACCACCTAACCTAACCTAGCCTAACCTGCCATGAAAGAAAACAAATGAAAATTTAGTGGGGAAAATTCAAACTTTTTTTCAAGTTAAAAACCTAACCTAATATAACCAAACCTAAGCTAAGCTTACCTGAGCTGTTTTTGAAGGAAAAGTCAACACCTTGCTTAGTTTTAAAAATTAGTAAAATTGCTTAGAGAAAAACCCTAACCTAACCTACCTTGACCAACCCCAACTCATTGGTATGCTTCATGGGGGTAAAATTTGTGTAAAACCTATCCAGCAGTTACCTTAATCTTACATAATACCACTTCTTTGCTATATCACCCAACTCCAAGCCATTTTGGGGTGTTATTTTGCCTCCCAATTTGAATTGAAAAGTACACATTTGCAGAGAAAATGAGTGGTCACATCATGCTCAGAACATTCATAATCATTGCATTAAAAAAAGAAATTCAAAGAAACAAAAATACCTTCAACCGCAAATTTACCGGAACTGCAATCAAAATAATTTGA
Source organism: Ashinkailepas kermadecensis (assembly GCA_034440615.1). NCBI lineage: Eukaryota > Metazoa > Arthropoda > Thecostraca > Neolepadidae > Ashinkailepas > Ashinkailepas kermadecensis. The sequence goes on from JAOTOM010003727.1 coordinate 60,992, forward strand.
AATCACTCCATCCCCCCCCCACAAAAAAAAGTCGAACGACTCCTTTCTGGACCCGCCACTTAGGATACCAAAATTCCAGGCAGTCAATTTTCTCAACTCCGTCCGTACCGCGGCGGTCACCGCGCAGACGATGCAACAAATTGCCAGCGGCCTGATACCTTCAACACCGGCGACCGCGACCGGACAGCAACCCGCTTCGCCACAATAACTTGCACGAAAAGGTTATTCACCGATCAAACGGAAGGTAGGCGTTCATATTCTCCGAAGTTCACAATTTCCAGGGAACATAATTTCCAAATTGGAAGTTGACTTCCAAAAATTGGAAGTTAATTTAAAAAAACAACCCGAAATGGTGGCGTTCATATGTTCCAAAATTCATAGTTTTCAAATTGGAAGTTGATTTCAAAAACTTGCAAGATAGTTGCCAAAATGGAAGTTAACTTTTAACAATTGGAAGTTCTAGGTGTTATTTTGAACACAAAATTGGGGCATCAGAGCAGACCAAACAAGCCAGGAAGAAGGCACTAAGAATGCTTGGGGCAATAAATAGGAATGTATCATACAAAAGTGAGGAAGTCATCAGGAAGCTTTACTGTGCATATGTCAAGCCACATTTGGAATACTGTGTCCAAGCTTGGTCCCCTAGTTATGAAAAAGATTGTTGGCTTTTATAGAGAGTACAAAGGAGGGCAACAAAACTGGTTAATGGTATAAGCAACCTGGCATATGAGGAAAGATTGAAGAAATTTAATATGTTTTCACTTAAATATAGAATGCTGAGAGGAGATCCCATTGAGGTCTTTAAATTTGTTCATGGTCAGGAACAGGGATATCTCAGGGAAATGTTTGAATTTAACAGAAATGATGCAATTAGAGGTCATCAATTCAAAATTAAAGTTAATCACAACAGGACAAGGTTAAGACAGTCTTTCTTCACCAACAGGGTAGTAGAACTGTGGAGTGGCTGAACACTCCACACTGTATGGATGGCAAGTTGCCACAAACTTGTGCGTGTAGAATATATTTGCAGAGACGTAAGAGAGGAAGAACAGTTTGCATGACACGTTATACACAGTAACAGACGACGTGTCCGAGTGCGGTTCGGCAGCAGCGGCCCGTACGCACGCGCAACGATCTCAGCGAGGTCACGGGCGATACTGGCAAGCGGCCAGTTGTCTCTGCGCAGGCGCATAGCTTTGGCTAGCTCGCCGGTGTGCCGCCGCTGCGGCCCGCTACAGAACATTGGAACCAGCTGCCAGAAACCATTGTCAGTAGCGGCACACTCAACATCTTTAAAAACAGCATAGACACTTATTATAAGAAAAGAGGGCTTGATTTCGGTATTCCAGGGAGGGCTGATCGACGGATTTGGTGGGCAACTGGTTCAGTATCCAGAGTGCAACCAAGAAGGGCCCTTGTGGCTCATAGTTGCACTGATCTTTTTCTTCCAATTTGGAAGCTAACTTCCAAGTTTTAGAAATCAGCTTCCAATTTGGAAGCTAACTTTTAATTTGGAAATCATGAACGTTATTGTGTGAACAACGTCGTTCCGAATGCTGTGAACTTTGGAAGACATGATGCGCCCGCCGAATTATGCCGCTAGATGACACTGTGAACGGCCTACTGCACCAGACCTTATCCGTGTGCCGACAGATGGCAGGAGCATGTGGTGGCTGCATTGCTCCAAAAAGGCTGAATTCCTAACCTACGCTAACCTTCTCTAACATAACCGAACCTTTTTGGAGCAATGCAGCCACCACATGATCAAGTGTAGCGCCTAGGTGCGTGGATAGGCGTTGTAATCTCGGAAGGCTACCAGGAAGGTGTCGTTGCCAAGTAACACCCGGGATGTTCACGGCCTGGCCGTACCATCCCCTTAATGCGGTCGTGACGCCTCCCTTATGATAAAGGAAGAAAGAAGTAGGGGTCTGTTCCCGTAGCTCCACCAGAAGGAACTTAGTGCAGCCGTTAGTTGAGGCTAGTTGAGACTTTCCCACCGGAACGACCTGTGGAGCTTGGTGGATAAATCAGCTGACAGCGGTGTTAATTCGGCGACAAAAAGGGAGCGATTGGCGCTATATCACAAATTGTCCAAATTGCTACTCAAATGTTTGTACAGATGATCGCGCAATGCATATAGTATGCCTTGTAATACAAAGTCCCAGATTTGTCTTTATTTCTGGCAATGTAGGTGTCCTCAGGGATCGCGGGGAGCACAGGCAGGGGTGTCGATTTTTGAAAAACATTGGGGGGCCGAAGTGCCAAAACACTAGACAACACCCCCCCCAAAAAAAACTCGTCGGATTTAGCCCACTATATTTTCAGATCTCAGAAATTCTGATTTCTTATTCGACGATGGGTATGTTTATGTTTATTCAGCATCCTCACCGACGGGGAAAATCGCCCAATAACTGGTGAAGTCACATAATTAAAAGAGCAGTGCTCAGTACATTTCAACATAACAACTCTTGGTTGGTCATTGGTTCTACGACACGTCGACCGTTGTGTCATATAGCGTCGCCAATCTCTCACGCCGATTGGTCGCGGGCGAAGAGTAGCGACAGGTGAGACTCGAACTCACCAACATAACAACTCTGAGTAATAGCATGCGACTGCAGTGCCATATAGTAGGCTCGGATCTATCGTCACCGTCACCGTCACTGTTACCCTCCTCCTCACTCCACACACCAACAAACACACATCGGCTTAAATAAAAATACTTCAGCGATCAGATGCAGGCTAAAACACACCGGCATTGATGAAGCATCAGAGCACAGCAGACCTGAACGGTAATGACGATGGGTGAAAGTATTTCCTTGGTGCCTAACGTTAGGGAGGGGAATTTTTCAATTTAGTACGCCACTGCGGCTGCTCAACGTGTTTTTTTCCGCAGATTGCACGATCGAGAGTAGAAAGGCCCTTCGGATAATTTTCTTTCGGGGCCCATTCTTAATTTGCCGGTGCTCTGGTCGATTCGATGGCGTCTCCTTGTGGTTTTTGTGGTGAAGTCTATTTTTATAAGCCCCCTGCAGGCTATTTTTGGAACCCGGTACGATTTTTCTGGCTCTCGGTGCGTTTTTTCCGGTGCCCAAACAGGTTTCTTTTCCGGCATCCGACGACTTCTTATTTTGTGGATCCTTGACGCAATTTTTCCGTCCGCAAGGTGACATTCCGGGTATATATTGGTACTTGGGAAGCCAGCTGCAACTTGTGGGGCTCCGGCACGACGTTTTGGCCCCAGTGAGATTTTCAAGAGAAGCGGCGTGAATTTGTTTTTGTCTAAGTGCGATTTTTGGGGCCCCGTCGTCGCTTGTTGGGATCCCTTGCGGTGGCTACGACACGTTTGTGGGGGCCCAACAAGTTGTGTGGGCTTTTGGAGCTATTGTTGAGATCCCAGATTGATTTTCCGTGTCCGGACTGTTTTTCATTCACCCGGCTTCATTTGTTGGGTGATCTCAACGATACTTTTAGAGCCCCGGTGGGACCTATCAGGCCTCTGGCGTGATTTTCAGGGGCCCGGGTGATAATTCTTAATACCCCAGTCTCGGCGTGATTTTCAGGAGGCCCCGGCCCGACCGTTTGTGGCCCCCGTCGTGATTTTCTTGAATCCCGGCACGACTTGTTTGCGGCCCCAACGTGATTTTCAGGGGCCCAGGTGCAAACTTTTGAGGCCCCAGCGTCATTATCGGGGCCCCTGCGCTACGTTTGGGGGCCCCGAATGTGATTTTTCTGAGCCCCGGTGCGATTTTTTGGTCGACCGAGTGAAATTCTTAGGGAGCATAGCGCATTTTCTTCCTAAGCTCGGCGGACTCTTGGGGGCCCCACAACCTATCAGGACGGGGGGGGGTGAGGGAACTTCCCACAATTCCCCCTCCCCATTCGGTATGTCACTGTGCCATGCAATGATGCAACATAAGAATCCAGGAATAGTTCATCTGTTTCATCACACATGTGATTTCAACTCCCCAGTTATCCAGACAGTTTGAGGAAAGTCAAACATCTGCTACATGGATCAGCAAGGATGGATTGTAAGGCAACATGGATACCATGGAATTCCGGTCAGAGTAGTTATGCTACAATACATACCTTCTTCAACACACTGCTTTGGAGAAGGATGAGCTCCTGAAGTTTGGTCAGGGTTGGAGTTGGAGGTGGATGGAGCAGCACTGTGAAGGACATAACATATGGTTCAAGAGACTTGTTTCCATTAACAATACAGGGGATGAAGTAACATTTTCATTGACTTCTATGGTTTTCATTGACTTCATTGACTTCTATAGTGTCCTGAGTAAGCAGGACAATCGAGATGGGTTTCTGTTATATGCATTTTTATTTTATTTATTAAATAAGTTTCATCCGAGTTCTTGTTGGGCTGGCTTTATGAACCAGGGTCGGATTGCTAAGCAGAGCTTGTTGCGTGAACCCTGGCCCCACCACCCGATCCATTAATTCAAGTTAAACGGCAGAATTTTGACCGAAAGTTTAACGTGCCGTCAATGCACCGACACAGCCGCCCGGTATAAACAATGTTATAATGTAGCTTTTATACCCCAGTGAGAATGGTATGGATTCACTCATCAGTGAATTTGCAAACATACTGATGTATCAGTTAACACCAATGCAGGGAGCTATGTGATCAACATGGTCTGTGCCCTAAAGCCCAAATAACTAAGTAACAATGCAGGGAATCTGCTGCATAACAGTTTGACCATAAATTAGCCATGACATATGGCATCATACTTCCCATGCTATTTACAATAGTGAGCTATATTTTGTGTACAAACATCAGGACATTAGAAATGTTACTTAACGTTACACACATCAGTTCCTAACAAGTGTCAGCAATACATTTCCTTCATGTGCTTTAAACAAGATTCAAGAAAGCACTGTCATCGATTTTAAACTTGCAAAAAGAGTGGGCCGCCTGGCATTTTGAGTGCTATTTGAGTGAATTTGCTGTCTTGTTAGTGACCACTTATTGAGATATATGTACTTTAACTTTGCCTGCTTCCATCATGAAAATTTGTCATTTTCCAATACATCAGAAATCATCATAATAACTTCTTGTCTACAAACCGGTGTATGCATTTCTATGAATTTCTCATATTTATTAACACAAATGATGTAGATCTGATCTGCAAATTTATAACTCAGAAAATGTTATCAGCACAGGATTCCATTCCTGAAAATATTGTACTTTCAAAATGTTATTGTTCTTTGTGAACTAATAAGTGCAATGCTCTCATGCAGCATGCAGATGGAGGTTCATCACGTACACCAGGTAGCACAAAAGAGATATTATTGCAGTCTAAGGTAACCACAAGACATGTTTTACACCCATTTTTACCTCCACGAATCATTCAAAGGAGCTAGGTGTTGTCTAATTGCGTTAGGCTAGGCTTTTGTTGTAAGTTAGTAAATGAAAAAAAATCTTCAAAAACGGTTCAAGCTAGATTAGGTTACGTTAGACTTTCTAAGTTCAAAATGTTTGAGAAAAAAGAAATTGGGGGGGGGGGGAGGAGAATTTGGCAAAAAAATAATCATTTCTTGCACGGAAGTTTAGGCTAGGTTAGGTTAGGTTATGTTACATTTTTTTAATCTGAACATTATTTTTCATCCTATATTACTCAAATCCAAGCCCCCTTTTCCACGTTATTTTTCCTCACAAATGAAAAGTGTGCATCTGCAGAGGAAATGAGCGGTTACATCATGTTCAGCACATTAACAAACACTGCATTAAAAAATAAATTAGAAGAAGTCAGAGAGTACCATGAGCTGAAATATTACCCAAAAAGCCAGGTATTATCACAGTTTAAGGTAACCACAAGACAAGTTTTACACACATTTTACCTCCATGAAGCATACAAAGGGGTGAGGTTTGTCAGGTTAGGTTAGGCTTTTGTTGTAAGTTATAAAAAAAAATCGCTGGTTGGTAAATGATTTTTTTGTTAATGATTTTTCTACAAAAAATAATAAACGGTTCAGGCTAGCTTAGGTTAGGTTTTTTTAAGTTGAAAATATTTGAGAAAATGCCTCGAAAATTTAAATTAAAAACAATTAATTTCTTGTATGGGAAGTTGAACTATGTTAGGTAAGGTTATCATACATCTTGAACATTATTTGTATGCTATATTTCCTTACTCCACACCCTTTTTTTGTGTTTTTTTTACTCCCAATTGAAAGGCATGCATTTGCAGAGGAAAGGACACTAAATGTGTGCTTTTATGTATTTTATTAATATTTTTATATTTAAATTTCCAATGCAATGTTTATGAATGTCACTAAGCTGATGGCACTACTCAGTTTCTGTGCAAATGCTTACTTTCCAGGTTGTGAGCAAAATAACATTAAAAATGGGCTTTGAGTTAGGTAACATAGCAATTAAAAGAAATACATTAAAAATTCAACATAACCTAATGTAACCTAAGCTGACCTTGGAGAAAACAACTATAAAAACAAGTTTGGAAAAATATCTAGCAATTTATTTTATTGAAATTTTACAAATGAAAAAACCTAACCCAACCTAATCTAACCAGAATTATTGTGCTTTAAGGTGGTAACAAGGCAAGTTATTACACATTTGCCTCCATAAAGCAAACAAATGGGCTATGTTTGGTGATGTTAGATTAGTTTAAGTGTTTTAAGTTCGACATTTTTTGCAAAAATTGTTCCAAAATTTGAAAGAAATACATCTTTTTTCTTTAAAAGCAGCTTATGTTAGGTTAGGTTATATTGGGTTAGGTTGGGTTACATTTTTTTATTGTAAAAAAATACATTGCTTGACATTTTTACAACTGATGTTTTGGTTTTGTTTTTCTCCAAGGGGAGGTTAAGCTAGGTTAGGTTAGGTTAGGTTGCATTTATTTTATTTTAAAAAAAATACTTTACCCTATGTCACCTAATTCAAAGCTTTTTGTTCATGTTATTTTGCTTACAACCTGAAATGTAGGCATTTGTATAGAAAATGATTGGTCCCATCATCTGAGTCACATTCATAAACATTGCATTGAAATGATACATTCCACGAATTCATAAAACACCTTAAAACACAAATTTACCAAAATCGTGTTTATCACATTCCTAAACATTGCATGGGAAAAAATTAATCAGAAATTACCTTAAGCTGTAAATTTACCAAAAGGTGTGCCAACCCCTGGACGGAAATGCAACACTAGGTGCCCCAATCCTGAGCAGAAAGGGCAATAAGAGCAGTGGAATGAAAATTTTAATAAAAGTAAACTAAAAACAGCTCTTCTTGAAGACAAACGTGGTAGTTATGTGATATTAACATGGAAACCCTGAGCACAAATCAGAAAAAAGCATGGACTGGACTTTTTCAAGCTTACCTGCCAACTTCTTCAACTACTGTTCCTTTGGGAATTAAATATCAGCAAGCTATTTATTCACTATCTAAAATCACACCAATCCGCAGATACATCAGAAGGTGCGATACATCAGAATGTGCGAAGTACAAAAAACGAATCAGTACGACGTCACATGAGATTGGCTTCCGGATTAAACACTGCGCGCAATTGCACCACAGATGTCTTACCTCCGTCACATTTGTCACTGTAACCTCAAATTTAGACTTCAGGCGCTGGAATTTCTGTAACTGGAATTTTTTCTTTGCATGTTGCGATTTTGGATGTTCTGAGGAACGCCCATCACGATGTGTGACATTTAATGCGCGCTAGTGTCTATCGATACAAATCGACGCCCCTGCTTTGGAGAACAAAATAGAAACAAAAATTAAGCAATATATATTCTGAAAATTTTCTAAATTGAACAACCGAACCCAACTTACCCGAACCTAATGTCAGCTGCTTTTTAAGGAAAACTTCCAATTTTATTTTATTTTTTAAATGATTGAACAATTTTTCCAAGGTAAACAACTAAACTAGCCTAACCTAGCTAAATCGGTATTATTGTGCTTTAAGGTGGTAACAAGACAAGTTTTTACACACATTTGCCTCCATATAGCAAGCAAATGGGTTAGGTTCGGTTAAGTTAGGTTAGTTTAGGCTTTTCAAGTTGGAAAACTGCTTAAAAAAATTCCAAAAACGTTTCCCCAAAAAATTGCAAATCATTTGGTAACCTTGCAGTCCAAGGTGTTCTTTTTTGCCTTTAAAACAAAGAAAAATATGCAGAATACCATGTTTATGAAGGTGACTAAGATGATTGGACCCACTTATTTTTTGTGCTTACTTTTCAGGTTGTGAGCAAAATAATGCCAAAAGGCTTTGAGTTCGGTAACATCGCATAAACATTTTTTTTTCATGCAACAAAACCTAACCTAGCCTATCCTAACCTATCTTTTGAGAACAAAAATTAAACTAAATTAAAATTTCACTTAATTTATTTTCTGAAAATTCTCAACCTTAAAAAAGAAACCTAACCGAGCCTAACCTAACCTAAGCTGATTTGAATACAAAATTATATTTTTTGTGAACATGGTTGTAATTTTTTTTCGGAAGCTTTTGGGTATTATTGTGCTTTAAGGTGGGAACAAGAAAAGTTGTATGGGCGCTGTATGACCAACGCAGTCAATGCGCCAGTAAACCCAAATAACCAACCAACCAACCCAGAAAGATGTAAGCTGTACTTCCACAGTGGAGGGAATTCCAGCTGTTTTGTTTGTTTTTGCACACAATTTTAAATTTTTCAGCAAAAGGTGGAGAGTCAGTCCACTATCTAATCCAAATCTGGTTCTATTCAGTACAAAATGTGCTGGTTAACATCAATGTTTCTACTTAGCATGGTGTTTTTCATTTTTTCCCTTTAGCTTTCTTATCAGCATAAAATAGCATAGGTTATTGGGGGGGCCCAAATCAACATTGGGGGGGGAAGATCAACATTGGTGGGGCCGCACAAAAGGATACAAATCGACGCCCCTGCATACATGCATGATTTTGCACTTATCAAAATTTAATTTCATCTGCCATTTTTGGACCACTTCACAAGCTCTTCTAAGTCTTTCTGCAGCATGTACCTAGGTGCCTAAGTACCAGGCAAATATCAAACTGATAGTGTGATGAGTGGGCTGTTGAGGTTAATTATAGTTTGTATATCCACCTTCTCAATGATAACTGATTGTTGTTCACGGGACTGGATTGCATGCAAGTTTGACAATGACAATTGGTTTTTGTGCACACCATTTTGAATTTTGTAGCAAAAGGTGGAGAGTCAGTCCACTATCTAACCCAAATCTGTTTTTTTAATTACAAAATGTGCTGGTTAACATCAACTACATTTTCTATGTACCTAGCATGGTGTTTTTCTTCTTTTTTTCTTCAACTTTTTTATGAGCATAAAAATAGCATATGTTATTGGGGGGCCAAATCAACATTGGGGGGGCCAAGATCAACACTGGTGGGGCCCTGGCCCCCACAAAAGGATACAAATCGACGCCCCTGCCATCTAGACATTAGGGGGATGTCCCCATCCTAGCCCCGCCTTCAGCGCCTAAAATATAACACAAACTATAACGTACAATTCCCTTTATGTAAACGTCCACATGCCTGCACCTTCATCGCAAACACCCGCTTTTATAGTCAGACATGTAACGTAGTCGCTTCAAAAAAGGTGGCGCAAATGACCTCTGTGGTCCGGTACGCCTGAAAAAGTCACTCCCCATGCAGTTAAATTGAAACTTGCCTGATGCTACCAATTTCTGCAACATACGAATAAAAACCAGTGACGTCATCAAGGTTTGAATGCGACTTTGGTGTACCTTTTAAAATAATGGTATTTTTGCGGCGTTTAATAATAGTGTTTTTGCGGCGTACGAGACATTGGGCTTGTCAAGGCTATTTCTCTGGTATAGCATTGGTCGTGGATGACTAAGGTTTGGTTAAAAGTCATGTGAGCCATAGCTTTCTTTTTTATTCTTTTAGGAATACCAATTATATTGCAGTGGCCATGCAGCTTCTTGCTGAGTTTTCTCTGTCATGGCATCATAAGCTGGCAGATTTGCCCACACATGGCTCTCGTTTTCCCCATATCAATATTGAATGCATGCATTGCTATTGGGCATTTAGGTAGGTACCTAGGTAAATATCAAGCTGATGGTGTGATATGTGGGCTGCTGAAGATAATTATAGTTTGCATATCCACAATCTCAAGGATGATTGTCTGCTGTTCACTGGACAATGCAAGTTTGACAATGACTGGAAATTAAGAATGGATTTTTTCCTGTTTAAGCTCACATGTGTGTGGTTTTGCCATTGGTGGTGTGTACAAACATCAGTATGACAATCCAATTGTTGTTTTGTGGCTTAACATTAAAAAAAGACAATCTGGTTTAAAATGCATCATCACCGAATCTTAACATTTTATGGAGTAAGTTTTCCTTGCACAGTGGAGGGAAATCTAGCTATTTTTTTTTTTGCACATAATTTTGAATTGTGTAGCAAAAGTTGGATACTCAGTCCACTATCTAATCCAAATCTGTTCTTTTTCAGTACAAAATGTGCTGGTTAACATCAACTAAGTTTTCTATGTACCTAACACAGTGTTTTTCTTCTTTTTTTTCCTTTAGCTTTTTATCAGCATAAAAATAGCATGGGTTATTGGGGGGCCCAAATCAACATTGGGGGGCCAAGATCAACATTGGGGGGCCATGGCCCCGCAAAAGGATACAAATCGACGCCCCTGAGCACAGGTGTTCTTTTCGCCTATGGGATGAACCAGACAATCTCTCTTCCCTCTCGGTTCAGCACTAGGCATCGTCTTCCTGTTTTGCGGTTGGTTACAGCCTGCCTTCTTAACACTCACCATTATGTGACAATACGAATCTTGTACGATTTCGATCCATTTCGTCGTACGATATGTCAGAATAATCGCCGATGGCGATGATAGCAGTGGCGTCTGTATTGGTCATTCATAAGTGGCTTTGATGAGGGCTAAAATGTTCAAACTTGACACCAGGGTGCTTGCTTTCGTTAAAGGTGCATGTTTGATGACATGGTAATTTTAAGGCAGCACATTTGCAACAACAAGAAAAAAGTACAACCATGAAGTGCACTGCGTTTCAAATTGCCACAAGCCGGGTTTACGGTGGATTTGTGCTCTCAGATCTCCAGTTGCAGTCCAAAGCAAGATAGAACGAGCCGAACCGGCATAGTGATACGTGCAATTTCGCTGCGATGAGGAATTAAAAAAGAAATCACAAGGGTTTCAATGACAGGATATTTATCTTAACTACACTGCTGAAATCAGAAGAATTATAAGCACAAACACCAGGCAATCACACTAAGTCAACACGTTTATGTTGAACTGTGCTCGCCAGGGGAGAATGAAATTAGGAATGTATAATGATCCAGTTTATATTATTTTAGAAAGCTACAGCCTCGACACAGCTTCTTTCTCACTACCAAGCTAAAACATTTGTACTCGTGATGTAGATAATGTTATCTATCAATCAAAATAATTAGTTGTCAACTTGTATATAGTATGATACATTGACTTTGTATTCATGTCTATTGCTTTAGTTGACTTCGGACCCATCCCTCGGCATGCGTTTGGCTCCCATGCATCCTGGGATCCAAGCTCCGAACGGATCCTAGACGTTCGACCGCACCTGTCGGCGCGCTGACATCACTAGTTGACGCCATGAGCCGCTGCGGCGACAGATGTTGTGTTTGGTCAGTTCCGGCGCGGTATCGGCCGACCGACCGTCCCCTGTTGTGCCGATGCACATGGTGACATTCCACCGTCATATGAGGCATCACCATCGCGCATGTAGGACAGGGAGGCTGGTCTGAAGTGCGACACTACATCCATGAACTTAAAAGGAACGCGCTGGTGTTTACATCTATCGAAACTGTTGCTCAAGTCTTCGCCGCATTGGTCAATTATCAGCGCGGTCCATACAAGGGCTGTAACGGCTGGTGGTTTTGGAGAAGTCATTCGATTTGAGAACGAGTTGTCGTACAAACGAGGCAAACCCTAGTCTATCACTGCCCAGGCGATTTAAAATTGCCTAGATTGAGGACTGCTCTATTAATAATCTACCTTCCGCGCTAGCAGGCTAAAAGTTCAACCGAATTAGTTGTCGGCAACCTAGCACTAAAGAAGTGTTTGTCGGGGTTCCCCGGGTGCAGTGTGTATCTACCGACTGCGGTCTCGGAGACACGTGCATCCGATCTGGCGAGTCAGACGTCGCTCCGCCCGGGGGCGGGTCGGTCCATGTGACCACTTAGCGACACAAATCGCCACGTACGCCGCATCGGACATGTGTAAGGAGATTTAGTGTTTCTGTTTCAGACGCGTACTGGACACCACGGAGCGCGGTGTGCCCTATCGACGATCTGGGGCCCGTGAGTCTCTGCGAGTTCCCGCTGGTGGGAACCCTGGATACCTGCTCTAGCGACAGCGACTGCGACGGCCTCCTCAAGTGCTGCAAGTACGGCTGCGGCAAGAGCTGCGTCACCGCGTGTCCGGCGCCGTGTCCCAGCGGCTTCCAATGCCAGATCGAGAAGATTCAGGACGGCCTCTCCTACGTCCGGCTGCCGGCCACTTGCGCACCGCCCAAGTTTTAGCCGTACACGAGCGGCTGCTCCCAGTGGAGGTGTAGCTGGCAAACTGGTGCGGCACGAGCTGTGCCAGGTGACCGCTGTCGTGAGGAACTCCGAGCAACCTATGTAATCACCGTGTCACCTATCACCATCTGTGGAGGAGCACGGGAGTGAAGCGCAAATTGTGGGAAACAAGACGCCCAAAATTGGCCCGGGTCCAATCAAAGTGGGCATTGCTCATGCCGCAGAGATAAATAAATACAACACATTTTTTTGTTTTGACACATCATAGCACTCGCCGGACATCCATAGGTATGTCGTCAGCATTTCGCCAACCTTTTGTAGGTGAAAACTGATGGCATGACACTATGGCTTAAAAGGATGAAGTAGATCGGAAAATATAGAAATAATCGGTACACGACATAGCAATTAACCAACATTACATTTTTTAACGCATGCCGCATGGTACATATGTAGAATATGTGATACCGGTAATGAAATACGAAACAAACGATACCAACACACATGCATTCTAATATATTTGACCACGTGACTGTGTACCCGATCTTAGTGGCGACAATGGGCAGATGTGGCGACAATGTGGCGACAATGGCGACAATGGGCAAATGAACTGATTTACTATTAACTTAGCGGTCGGAAAATCTGAACGAACAGCTATCATGTTATGTGACCTTGCCCGTGATGGATAGCCCGTTGATAGGTTGCCTGTTGAAAGTTAGCCCGTTGATAGTTAGCCCGTCGATAGATAGCCCGTTGATAGATATTCCGTTGATAGATATATCGTTGATAGATAGCCGGCTGATAGATATCCCGTTGATAGATGTTGAAAGATAGCTTGCTGGTAAACAGTGTAGTAGCTACGCCCATGACCCATTTGTTCAGTGCTCTTGCATGACGTGTCGGTCGGTGGCGCACGGAACAGGCGTGACGTCACAGACTGACAGGGAGGGGCAAGGGTGCTGCACGGCTAACGTGTGCACGGGGCAAAAACCAAAGGTCGGGTCAGGTGAGTGCACGGCACAAACACCAAGGTGCACGGCACCAACACCAAAGTCAGGTAAGTGCGTGACACGCCAGCAAAGGTCAGCGAGTGCACCTGGCGTCAGGGTGGCGTGAGTTTTTCCTTTTCGCTGATGTCACTCGAATATCCGACGAACTTCGTCGACAAACAGCTCCATTCTTGTGAATCAGCATAAAGACATAAAGACATAAAAGATCAGTGCAACTATGAGCCACAAGGGTTGCACTCTGGACACTGGTTGCACTCTGGACACTGAACCAGTTGCCCACCAAATCCGTCGATCAGCCCTCCCTGGAATACCGAAAAGCAAACCCTCTTTCCTTATAATGTGTGTCTATGCTGTTTTTAAAGATGTTCAGTGTGCTGCTACTGACAATGGTTTCTGGCAGCTGATTCCAATGTTCTACTACCCTGTTGGTGAAGAAAGACTGTCTTAACCTTGTCCTGCTGTGATTAACTTTATTTTTGAATTGATGACCTCTAATTGCATCATTTCTGCTAAATTCAAACATTTCCCTGATATATCCCTGTTCCCAACCATGAACAAATTTAAAGACCTCGATGAGATCTCCTCTCAGCCTTCCATATCTAAGTGAAAACAGATTCAATTTCTTCAATCTTTCCTCACATGCCAGGTTGCATATACCATTAACTATTTGTGTTGCCCTCTTGTGTACTCTCTCTAAAAGCCAACAATCTTTTTCATAACTAGGGGACCTAGCTTGGACACAATATTCCAAATGTGGCCTGACATATGCACAGTAAAGCTTCCTGATGACTTCCTCACTTTTGTGTGACACATTCCTATTTATTGCCCCAAGCATTCTTAGTGCCTTCTTCCTGGCTTCTTTGGTCTGTTCTGATACCCCCAATTTTGTGTTCAAAATAACACCTAAGTCCTTCTGCTGAGTCACAGATAGTACTTGGCCACCCATCAAGTATGGAGCCTTCATATGCTGCCTACCCACATGCATGATTTTGCACTTATCAAAATTAAATTTAATTTGCCATTTTTCGGGCCACTTCACAAGCTCGTCTGTCTTCTTGCAGCAAGACCTGCTCTTTGTGTCCTGTTATTGCCCTAAAGACCTTCAAATCATGCGCAAATTGCAAAACCTTACTGCTTAGGCCACTTTCAATGTTATCTACAAATATAATGAACAATAGTGGCCCCAGTACTGACCCCTGGGGGACTCCACTAAGAACATTTTGCCATGATGACTTTGTACAATTTAGCATCACTCTCTGCTGTCTACCTGAAAGCCACAACTCCATCCATTTTAGGATGCTACCTGCAATACCATGGACCTGGAGCTGCATCATTAACCGTTTATGGGGTTGATTTTATTTTATTATGATAGGCACTTCGGCCTGCTCAGGCCATTTCGTGCCGTGAATAGAAAGAGAAAGAAAAAATAGTATGTTCTGAAAGTCAATTTACAAGTCCTGAAGTAAGTTTGTTTTTCGGAGAAAAATGAAAAAGAGATTGATGAGAAAAGGGTGTGTATCTCCTAATAGTGTGGGCAAAGAAAAGGGGATGCTGTGTGCACGGCAGTAGTTGGTAAGTGTTTTTCGATGTTCATGGTAATGTTGACAGTGTAGGAGAATATGTGAAATTCTAAGATGAGTGTTGCACGATGGGCATGAAGGTCGAGGTGAAGCAGTGTAAATATATCGATGGGTGAGAAAAGTGTGACCTATGCGGAGCCGCGATATAACTTTTTCTTCTTGTCTGTTTTTTATATGATGTGGTCCAGTTTTCGATGACAGGTTTGACGAGACGTAATTGTGTGTGGTGTTTGGTTTCAGTCTATTGTTGGTTCTAAAAATGTCCAATGTTCTGTCGTATTGTTGATTTGATGGCGTCAAAATGTGGTGGGATTTGTGTGATGTGTGGTAGTTGTAATGATTATTTTGCGAAATGATCTGCTTCCTCGTTTCCTGGGATGCCACAGTGACTGGCACCCACAGGAAACGGACCTTCATGCCCATCAGATGAAGTATTTCAAGTGTCATGAATGGAAATATGGCAATGGTGCGAAAAGGAAAGTGAAGAAAGATATTGAAGAACAGATTTTGAGTCGGAACAAATGACGACATGGTGCATGGGGTGACAAATTGAACGGTTGCGGACATAGCGAAGGGCAGTGAGAATGGCGTGCAATTCGGCGATGAAAATGGAGGTCCCGTTTGGCAAGCGATGTTGTTTTGTGTATGCACCGGAAACAATGGCATTTCCGGTGTAATTTGCGTCTTTAGATCCGTCGGTGAAAACAAAAGGAATATGGCGATAACGGGAACGAAACTGGTGGAATTTTTGCTCGACGTATTCTGGACAAAGTTGTGATTTTGGAGTGGTGGTGAGATAGAAAATATGTCGTACGGTCATCTGGCACGATGGTGTAGTTGGTGGAGGAAGAGCAGTAATATCTGGAATATTGTATTGGAGTTGTGTAGAAAATGTGTTGATGCGCGAAGCTATGGTAAGGCCGGTTCGCTTTTCGGCGGGACCTAAATAGTCGTGGTGTAAATTTGGGAGAACTTGTAATGATGCATGTGTGGGATGGTGCTCTTTAAATTGAATTTTTGCGGCGTATCTAAGTGTTTGTTCCATTTTTCGAAGTTCTAATGGTGGAATTCCTGCTTCTGTTTGTAGAGATTTGATGGGAGAAGTCGTCATTGCACCAAGTGCTAAACGGAGGAATTTATTTTGTATGGTGTCCAAAAGTTTCAAAGCGGAGGTACTGGCACCAGCGTAGACTAGCGACCCATATTCTATGATGGGAAGAACTAAGGATTTGTAGAGATGTAAAGGCGTATGACGATCGGCTCCGAATGAGGAATAAGTAATACAGCGAAATAAATTGAGGCGGTGAAAACATTTGGTCTGAACCTGTTTGATGTGTTGATACATGGATCGCCTACGATCAAAAATAATGCCTAAGAATTTAAATGAATTTACAAAAGGTATGTTGTTGTTACCGAGGTGAAGCGGTGTGTCTGGGTTCGGGCAGGGTGTCGATTTGCTAAATATCAGTGTTGCAGATTTGGGGCCGAAAAAAGGAAACCATACTTTAGGGACCATTCGTGACTCGGTCAAGTGCGTTTTGCAATCGAATTAAACAATGTTCATAATTTTGCCGGAGCACCAAATCGAACTATCGTATGCAAATAGTGAATATGATAGATTGGCAGGCATGTTATCGAAAATATCATTAATGATGATGTTAAATAATACTGGTGAAATACAACTCCCCTGTGGTAATCCGTTCTGGAGGAAACGTGGATCGGAGATGGCTGACCGGCACCTGATATGGAATGGACGAGAACCAGATAAAAAAAAACCTACTAAATAATGTGCTAAGTGTCCTTTTATGCCGAGTTGCTGAATTTTGAATAGTAATGCGGGTTTGAAAACCATATCGTATGCTTTGCTTATGTCTAAAAATACTGCTACAGTGTGTTCATATTTTTTTTTGTAGCTTAGGCGGATGTCTGTCACTAATCGAATAAGGTGAGCTATGGTGCTGCGTCCTCGCCGAAAACCGCATTGAATGGGAGATAGAAGAGAATTTGTTTCCAGGTGCCAGGACAGTCCTTTTATAATAATACGTTCAAAAAAATTTCCAAGACAACTGGTGAGAGCAATGGGTCGAAAATTGTTGGGGTCGCTGTGATCTTTACCGGGTTTTGGTATCGGAATGATGGTGGCTTCTTTCCAAGATTCTGGAAAAATATGACCTGACAATAATGAATTAAATGTTCGTAAGATGGAATATTTCGTGTGGTTGGGTAAATGTCTGAAAAAATAATAATGTAAATTGTCTGGCCCTACAGAAGTATTACCGGCGGAGGAAATTGCAGTCTCTTGTTCCGAAAGTTGAAAAGGAGCATTATATGTTTCAGTGTTGTCAGAATTGAATTGTGCTAAATCGGTGTGAAAAGTGTCTTGTGCATTTTGTAAGAAGTAGGTCTGTATTTGTTATCCGAGCTATTTTGAGCC
Source organism: Ashinkailepas kermadecensis (assembly GCA_034440615.1). Lineage (NCBI taxonomy): Eukaryota > Metazoa > Arthropoda > Thecostraca > Neolepadidae > Ashinkailepas > Ashinkailepas kermadecensis. The sequence goes on from JAOTOM010003727.1 coordinate 78,552, forward strand.
AGGGTGTCCGCTATTGTGTTTACTATTGCTTTTGGGTCTGTAATGGTGATATTTTGGATTGTGAGGGCCGGTAGTGATTTGAATGGGGTGCGTCCGGACAGTCGGCGGATTAATTGCCAGATTTGGCTTAAGTGTGTTCGAAAAGTGAGTTGTTTTAAATATTCTGACCACGAGCGACGTCTGGCGTCGCGAATGAGGCGGCGCGTCCAAGCTCGTTCATGGTTACGAAGGATTAAATTTTGTTGATCAGGGTGTCTTAAATATTTCCTAAATGTTCTTTTCCTTACCGCGATGGCACGTGATATTTCTGGACTCCACCAAGGTACTGGCGTTCGTTTTGTAACAGGTTTTGTATTTGGAATTGCCACAGATGCTGCTTCGAGAAGTGTATTTGTGATTAAGTTCATGTTTTGCACAGGGGAAAGATCTGGGTTGTATTGTACATTTGAGAGCTCTTGAAACTTGATCCAGTCTGCTTTCGAAGTTTTCCAGCGCGGGATAAAACTGGGTGTGGTATCAGCCGCAGTTGAAAATGTTGGTGTTAATTTAATTGGATAATGATCACCATCATGAATGTCGGTGTCGACCATCCAAACAAAATCGTTGGCCAAAGCCGGAGAACAAATTGTTAAATCTATTGCAGTTTCTGTGTTGTGTCCGAGGTGAAAAAAGTTGGCTCTCCAGTGTTAAGTAATACTAAATTGTGTCGGTCTAAAATGTGTTGAATAATGCGTCCACGAGTGTCTGGTTGTGTACGTTTTTTATCCCACGCTGGACTATGGGCGTTAAAATCGCCAAATATAATTAACGGATTTTTTAAATGTGTTATGAGGTTTTCTAATTGTGTCAAAATGTTTGTGTTGTCTGTAAATGGTCGAATGTACAGTGAGCATGCATCTATATTTCTGCCATGAAAAAGTAAAGTACAAGCTACTGCTTGTAATTGTGAATTAAGTGTAATTTGTGTATGTGTGTAATCATTGTTAATGTAAAGGGCTGTACCGCCACTGCGATGTGATCCATGGACCTCATTGTGACGATACAGCGAATAATTAAAAATATTGAAGTTATATGGATCAGGAGGCAAAAACCACGTTTCCTGGAGTGCGATGAGAATAGGTGTGAGAATACTGAAAAACGCTTTCATTTCTTCGCATTTCGATATTAAGCTGCGGCAATTCCACTGTAAAAATACTGACATGAGAGATAAAAATGAATGCTTGTCTGCACCTTTCGGTGCATGGCGCAGCCACGATTGCAGTTCAGGCGGGCATGTGGGTGCGGACGGCCGAGGTGGACCTGGTCGATCCGTCCGGCCGACCAGTGGCCTTGGAAAGGTCACGCGGCCGGTCACTGCCGCGGGGGATGCCCGCCGGCTGGGAGTCGGTCTGGTCACGTGACCGCCGGCCGGCGCGGTACGCGCAGGGCTCGATCGGCGGCCCGCTGACTGGGAACGATAATTCGGTCCCGCAGCCGAATGACTGCGAGGCCTGTCAATCCTCCCTGGAGTGGTCCGCTTGTTGAGAGCTGGAGTGGTCTGTGTATTGGGAACCGGAGTTGTTTGTGTCGTGGTGGTGATTGGTTTTAGTTTGGTGAGTGGTGCCAGGCTTGGTATAAGTTCTGTTTGTGTGGACGTGGAATTTGTTTTGACCCGAGGTGTAGATGGAGCAATGGTGGCCGCCTGGGCGTAAGTTTTGGTGGTCGGGGAAGGTGGCCTCGACGGTCCGCCGGGCCTGCGGGTAGGAGACTCCGTTGTGGCCTTGACGGCGCAAACCTCTTTTTTCCCGTCGCCAGACTGGATAGAGATTGGAAGTGGTGAGGTGGTCGGATGTGTTGCAGCTGAGGCAGTGGGCAGGCTTTGAGCAGGTGGAATCAGGGTGGGGTGGTTCACCGCACTTGGGGCAGCGGGCTGGTTGGCGACATGTCTTACTGTCATGGTCGAAGCGCTGGCAATTAAAACAGCGGAGAGGATTAGGAATTAAGACGCTGAGTCCGGTGGCGAGCTGGGGTCTGTATCCTTCTTTCGTTTTTTCCCCATCGCGGGTAAAAAAAACCTACATAATACGATTTAAATGTAGACGAAGGACACACAGACAACGGACAACGGAAATACAACGACGATTAAATCCGTGCGGGGTAACGGGTGTCACCCTAATAGAAAAGAAAAACGAAAAAGGAGCGACGGGTGTCACCCCACGAAAATGAAAAATACAGCTGCGAAAACCAGCAGCCAATAACGCCTTTCGGCAGGTCGGAGTGTACAGTTAGCTTTGGCACAGGTAGGTCTGGCTCAAATAATGTTTAAGGGGTACCTTGTCAAAGGCCTTACTAAAGTCAAGATATGCTACATCAACCTGATTTCCCTGATCAAATTGTTCTGTAGCAAAATTCAAAAAGTCCAAGAGATAATTAGCAATAGCAATAATTAGAGACGTGGGCAAATCCAGGAGGATTCGGTGACCCCTATCTCCCAGTACAGGGTACCACCAAATGGCCTTAGCTTCTCAAAGCACTAACAGTCAGGTCTCAAACGCGAACACGAGGCCAGGAATTGACCAAATCTAATATAATAGAAGACAAACCGAACGAAGTCTGTTCCAGCCGCCACGGCCGATGTCGTGCACTTTGCTTCCGCATCTCGGCAACGGTTGGGAGTAACGAAATTATGTTTGCCAACGATTAAAGGTCGGCTAACTTCAGATTGTAGCCAATCTTATGCTTGATTAACCAAGGGGTGACCCCGTAGCGCATGACGCTACCCTCGTCATTGGCAATACATTCCCGACGGAAGTTCGCTGCCACGCCGGGAGGTGGCAGGTGGGCTCCACCAACAGATGGCAGCAGAGTAGTTGTACCTGGCGTCGCAACCCGCCGCGCTGCGCAGGCGCCGGCGACCGGGCGGCGGAGAGACCACTCCTATCTCATTCACGTAATGTGCACAGCTAGCCCAACCTCATGTATTGCTCATATGACACCTCAGGTAGGTAGCGAATATATTTGTATCCGGGTGGCAGTCTTCTCTGAAAATGTATGTAGTGGGGCGCACTCGAAAAGACCGAAACATTTGAGTCCAATGAGCCAGGCCCTTTACGTCGCATCGGGAACCCTCCTCTTTGGCTCGGACCGTCTACGTTGCTCGGGGACCACTTTATCGGCCTGAGGACCACAGTCAGCTCTGTACCCCCTCCATCAGTGTGAGCCAGTGCTGACACAGAGGCCGTGCCAACGTCCGGCCCGGGGTCCTCTTCGTCTGCTCAGGGGCCCTATTTCACTGTATTGGATTCTCTCCTCCAGGCCGTAGGCCCTTCCTTCGACAGCTCGGACCTCCTTCATCAAGCCAGTTCCAGGTTGTGTGTCTTGAGTCCTTCCATCGGCTCAGAGCAGCTGAGTCCGCATAAGTGTTACACGATGACGACCACGCTACACAGGTGGTCACAGTAGGTGGTCACCACGTACACAGGACGTACAGTGACTGTACGTCCTGTGTACAGTCACTACACAGTGTACGAAAATATCCCGCACGTGTTGTGTCCGTCACCCAGCGTCATACAGGGCCACCAGTCAGGTTTGGCCGACAACAAACTGACGCAAAACACAACCACCACCATCGCCAGTGGCAGCAGCAGCAGCGGCGGCGGCGGCGGCGGCGGCGGCGGGGCAGGTGTGATGACTCATGACCGCGAGTGGGACCGGGAGTGGGACGGAGCGGTAGCGGTGTCGAATGTGCCCACACTGCTGCAAGACACGATGTGTCGGCGTCTCGCCGGCTTCAGTGAAGATTCAGAAGAGTGAATGTCACGTGAGTCAGTACGACTGTGGCCCAATAGAGCTACCAAGACAGCGCGGGTTCGCACCGGATGGATGGCTGGTTTTCCGGGTCAAAGATGAGACCTTTTTATTCATACCTTCAACAGGGAAAATGAACCCCGATAATGCACTCGATGTCCGTTCTTTTCATGGACAGCAAGACAAATCTGGGCGTATCCAAATTCGTGCATTGCATGCGATCATTGCATTACATGCAATATTTCGTGCAATGCATGCGACCATTACATGCGACCATTACACGCGACCATTGCATGCGACCATTACATGTGACCATTACATGCGACCATTACATGTGACCATTACATGCGACCATTGCATGCGACCATTACATGCGACCATTACATGCGTCCATTGCATGCGCATTACTGCACTAGCCGGTGGCTTTCCGGTACTCACGGACATCCAACTTACCCGAAACGACTCACATTCTGAATGGTCAAGCTGACTGTCCAACAGTGATGTGGTAGATAGGAGGATAAGGCGATAGTTAGGAATACCTGGGATGTTTTATTAAATCCAGTTGACGACCAGATATCAAGCGAGACTTCCTCAAGTCATCTCCTCACACGTCGTGGGCAATTGCACCATCGGTGTGGTCACGGTGGGGCAGACTGCGCCATCGGTGTGGTCACGGTGGGGCAGACTGCGCCATCTGTGTGGTCACAGTAGTAGAGACTGTGCCATCGGTGTGGTCACGGTGGGGCAGACTGCGCCATCTGTGTGGTCACAGTAGTAGAGACTGTGCCATCGGTGTGGTCACGGTGGGGCAGACTGCGCCATCGCACACTGTGATAACTCGAGGGACAAACTGGCCATACATCATTGCGGACAAAGTATGCTAGTTACATGGGCGATTTTGGTCATAATCGAAAGAGCTTCACATTTCGAACATATGGAGAAGCTCTATTGTCTTAAAGATTGCTTAACCCAGGAATGTCAGGGGTAATACCTACAAGAGTGAAGGGAACATTCCCCTCCCCTCATTTTGCTTCCGCGAAATATCTCGGGAACCAATTGAGGTAGACAGCTCAAATTGTGCACACACCTACATGAGTATCTAGTGTACCTTGTTTTAAAAGATCGACGTCCGGTCATGCATAGTGACATCATAATGACGTCATAACCGAAGTCCATGGGCACTCATATATTTGATAATTATTAGTTAGCGTTTGCTATAGGAGCATTCTGGATTGTAAATGTGACCTAATAATTGCTCCGTTGAATAGATCCAAGAACTCCTTGTCTTAGGTGGCTGAAATTATTCCAAAATGCATCCCTAAGATATGACACACAGGTAAAATATGGGTCTCTGAAGGCACGTCGAGCCGTGTTTCCGTCGTTAGACGTACCTACCACCCGCACATGGCTGATCCACGACAAGACCCAGTCTCTCCCGGAACTGCTGCTGCAATTCCTTCCTTCTTTCTTTCACACGCATCTTGTTTTCTTCGCCAGACACTGCCCACACTTTGATCTATAGGCGGTAAGAAATGTGGAGAAGGCACTCAAAGCTTCGAATCCAGGCATGCATAGTTGAGAGACCGAGCTGGCATGCACCCTCGCGGGCAGGTCGAGCCGCGGCAGCAGACAGGTAATTTATATAATGAGGTGTGCACCCCCAAATCGTACATGTCATGCTGGTGCCGGTGTTGGTCAGAGCGTTCACCACCTTGCTGTCAATCATGGTGAGTTGAACATTATGCGCCACTCCGAAACTGGTACCGTCTGTTGCGGCGACGTAGGTCGGCTTCAGTAGACGTATCTCGGATTTAACACTGTCTCGTTCTTTCCGGGAGGCCTCTGCTGTCTCGCGCTTGTACTGGATCAGCAACGGCCCGCAGAAGCGGATTCAAGACGGCGTGGGTTGGTCCAGAAGCAAGTGCCACCCACTGTTAGTTGCAAAGGCATCAGAGTGATACAGAACCGATTTTGTTCTGCAGCTTCATCGCCGCCTCCCATCTGTTTGCATACAGATTGCCCTGTGGCCTCGTCAAACTCCCATTTGACGTGAAGCACGGCCCAAGTGCAGGTGCTAGATGACGTCGACTGCTGGTAGGCAGGTGAAGCCGAGTCCACGGGCGACAGACGGCAGACATGCCACCAGCCGCTACGTCGTATGATCCAGGAGAGCCTGTAGAGAGCTGATGTATGATCCAGGGGAGCCGACGTCTCGGCGAATTGCATGCTGTTGACTGCCGGATAGCACTCTACATTGGCCTCATGCACCTTTCCATAGGCAAGCAGGATGTCTGTCTTCGCCGCATCATTCGTCACTCGGCGGACCATACGGTAGCCGTGCACAGACAAGTCAACTGACACACACATTGCCACCGCCCGGTCTCCTGACACGCGCTCGGGTTGGTTCACTTTAGAGCTTCTAAGAGCCCGGCGAATCTTGCTGGGCCGATTCGGTTATTCCCCCACCTGTCGCAGCACGAAAGCCGCGTCCTTCATGCATTCAGCACATGCACTTTGCCTAGCAACCTCCACGAGCTACAGAGAACTGTGCTGTTGAGCAACTCTTGAGGCCGCCCGACGCTGAGAACGGGCGCTGAGCTGATCGTAGTTTCTACCTGGTCGCCCTCGCGCTCCCTCCACGGCCTCGTCATCAATGCGGGTCTTAGCTTCATCATCACTCACGACGTGGTCACCGCGCTTTAGAGACACGTAGAACACCGCGTCTCCCGAAAGATAAGTCGCAAACGGACTTCTGAATTTACCCTGGGCTTGCTCACACTTAACCGACTTTCATTTTAAGTTCTTGGTGATCAAGTCGGTCGCCTTTTTCTGTGTCCACAATCGACGACTCAATCGGGAGATAGTCCTGAAGGATTTTCTCCATAACCAACTGCAAACTATAAGTAAATACATGAGCATAATAGTGTCCACGCCCAAACGCTTTTGCACTGGTTAACAAGTCCACTAATTCCTCTCTGCTGACAAGCACCTCCATGTTCACTGTACGCAAAATCCAACCATACGGACCAGACCATTACAGGCAAGGACAGCTCCGCTGCCATGGGAAACGCTCTACGCGACCTATCTCGACTTAGTCGCCTCGTCAGCCTGGGGGAGATTTTTTGCACAGCGATCGCTGGATCAGGCTACCCGGTCAAAATACCACGCCAGCCGGCGCGTCGCGGCGTCCGGCTGGGGCTTCCCCGTGCCGGCCACCGCATCGCACCGCGACCTGCCGGGATACAATTGATCACTACTGGTGTTAGAGCAGATAGGTGCAGCTGAAACTTACGGTACATATAGTCAAAGGATCGCTGATTTCATTGGGATCGGTCTCTGGTTGTGCGCTGTTGTGCGTTTTTTAAACCTTTATCGAACTTGGAGGTACTGAAAATTTAACGACTGTTGTAATCAAGGGCGTCGCCACCGGGGGGGCAGGGGGGGCAGTCGCCCCCCCCCCCCCTGCCGTGAAACTGGGGGGCGCCGCCCCCCTTGAAATTTGAGGAGGCCCCTATCCGCAAATGCACAGCAAAAAAAGTGAGCAAGGAGGCCGACGGGACAGAATATCATGCTGTCAATGAGGCCTCAAAACTGACGAGGCCACCAGGAAATATAATCAAGTCTCTACCAGAGACGTAGAACAGAGATTGGGAGGAGGCCCCCCAGGACAAAAAGGAGGCCCCATGACGAAAAGGAGGCCCCCATGACGAAAAGGAGGCCTCAAGACGTAGAACAGAGATTGGAAGGAGGCCCCCAGGACGAAAAGGAGGCCCCCGGGACGAAAAGGAGGCCCCAAGACCTAGAACAGAGATTGGGAGGAGGCCCCCCCATGACGAAAAGGAGGCCTCAAGACGTAGAACAGAGATTGGGAGGAGGCCCCCAGGACGAAAAGGAGGCCCCCGGGACGAAAATGAGGCCCCCAGGACGAAAAAGAGGCCCCAAGACGTAGAACAGAGATTGGGAGGAGGCCCCCATGACGAAAAGGAGGCCTCAAGACGTAGAACAGAGATTGGGAGGAGGCCCCCAGGACGAAAAGGAGGCCCCCGGGACGAAAAGGAGACCCCATGACGAAAAGGATGCACCCAAGGACGAAAAGGAGGCCCCAAGACGTAGAACAGAGATTGGAAGGAGGCCCCCAGGACGAAAAGGAAGCCCCAGGACGAAAAGAAGGCACCAAGACGTAGAACAGAGGTTGGGAGGAGGCCCCCAGGACGAAAAGGAGGCCCCCGGGACGAAAAGAAGGCCCCAGGACGAAAAGGAAGGCACCAAGACGGATCGCTGATTTCATTGGGATCGGTCTCTGGTTGTGCGCTGTTGTGCGTTTTTTTAAACCTTTATCAAACTTGGAGGTACTGAAAATTTAACGGCTGTTGTAATCAAGGACGTCGCCACCCGGGGGGGCAGGGGGCAGTCGCCCCCCCTGCCGTGAAACTGGGGGCGCCGCCCCCTCAAATTTGAGGAGGCCCCTATCCGCAAATGCACAGCAAAAAAAGTGAGCAAGGAGGCCGACGGGACAGAATATCATGCTGTCAATGAGGCCTCAAAACTGACGAGGCCACCAGGAAATATAATCAAGTCTCTACCAGAGACGTAGAACAGAGATTGGGAGGAGGCCCCCCAGGACGAAAAGGAGGCCCCATGACGAAAAGGAGGCCCCCATGACGAAAAGGAGGCCTCAAAACGTAGAACAGAGATTGGAAGGAGGCCCCCAGGACGAAAAGGAGGCCCCCGGGACGAAAATGAGGCCCCCAGGACGAAAAGGAGGCCCCAAGACCTAGAACAGAGATTGGGAGGAGGCCCCCATGACGAAAAGGAGGCCTCAAGACGTAGAACAGAGATTGGGAGGAGGCCCCCAGGACGAAAAGGAGGCCCCCCGGGACGAAAAGGAGACCCCATGACGAAAAGGATGCACCCAAGGACGAAAAGGAGGCCCCAAGACGTAGAACAGAGATTGGAAGGAGGCCCCAGGACGAAAAGGAGGCCCCCAGGACGAAAAGGAGGCCCCAGGACGAAAAGAAGGCACCAAGACGTAGAACAGAGATTGGGAGGAGGCCCCCAGGACGAAAAGGAGGCCCGGGACGAAAAGGAGGCCCCAGGACGAAAAGGAAGGCACCAAGACGTAGAACAGAGATTGGTAGGAGGCCCCCAGGACGAAAAGGAGGCCCCCAGGACGAAAAGGAGGCCCCCAGGACGAAAAGGAGGCCCCCAGGACGAAAAGGAGGCTCCCAGGACGAAAATGAGGCCCCCAGGACGAAAGACGCAGTCCATGCGCCCCCTATACTCCAACAATCAACCAACCAACCCCAGGACGAAAAGGATGCACCAAAGGACGAAAAGGATGCCCCAAAGACGTAGAACAGAGATTGGGATGAGGTCCCCAGGACGAAAAGGAGGCCCCCAGGACGAAAAGGAGGCCCCCGGGACGAAAAGGAGGCCCCTAAGACGTAGAACAGAGATTGTGAGGTGTCCCCCAGGACGAAAAGGAGGCCCCCAGGACGAAAAGGATGCCCCATAACGCAAGGATGCCCCAAGACGTAGAACAGAGATTGGGAGGAGGCCCCCAGGACTAAGAGGAGGCCCAAGGACGAAAAGGAGGCCCCTAGAACGAAAATGTGCACCCAAGGACGAAAAGGACGTAGGACTAGACGTGGAACAGAGAACAGAGATAGGAAGGTAGCCCCCAGGACGAAAAGGAGGCCCCAGGATGAAAAGGAGACCCCAGCACGAAAAGGAGGCCCTCAGGACGGAAAGGATGCCACCGAGACGGGCAAGAAGCCACCCAGGTTAGACGAAAAGGCTTCCGATGGGTGGCAGGATATTCTTAAGTTGGAAAACGAGGCCCCCAAGACGGAAGAGGAACCCCTGCAATATAAAATTAAGACCTGATAGGGGAGACTTCTCCGGACGCAATAGGGGCCCCAAGACGGGGAAGAAGGTTTCCGCAGGAATGAGAGAAGGCCACCGAGACCAGCCAGATGAGGCCCATATTTTGGAAGAGGAGGAACCTGGAAGAGAAGATCTAGGACTAGGACGCAAAAGCACCCTGCTAAGAGGATAATGAGGCTCCAGACACAGATAAGGAGGCCCCCATGACGTGAGAGTAGGCCCCTAATTTGAAAAACGAGTCACCTAGGAGAGGGTAGGAGTCCCCAGAAATCAAGAGAGTGTCAAATATGGCACGGAGGCAACCAGGATTGCAAAATAGGCTCCAACACCGGAAAGGAGGCCCCAGAATATGAGAGGAGGCCCTAAGACGGAAAAGGAAGGAAGATATGAGATAAGATTTCGGAGATGCAAAAGCAGGCCCCAAACGGGTGAGGTTCCACCGAGATAGAAAAGGATGATCCAGAGACATGGCAGGAGGCACCTAATTCGGAAGAGAACGACACAAGATTGGACACGAGACCCCATGATGAACGAGGAGGCCCCTAAAATAGGAGAGAAAGGCCATTGGATAAGAGAGATGGCTCCCGAGCGGAAAAGAAGGCTCGAAGACGGCTAAGAAGGTCGCCGGGAAATAACAAAGCCACTAAGATAGGAAAGGTTGCCAGTAATTTGGCAGAGGAGGCGCCTGGGAGAGAAGAGGAGTCCACCAGGAGATAAGAGACCACCCCTAAGATGGGTAAAGATCGAATCCAGAGCGCAGAGCAGGAGACGCAGAGCAGGAGGCCCCCAAGACGTGAGAGGAGGCCCCTAATTTGAAAAAGAAGGCTTCTAGAAGAGAAATGAGGCACCTGCCGGACTCGGGAAGGAGTAGGTCTCTAGGACCAAATGAGGTCCCGAAGACCGGAAAGAGTTCCCAGGAAATGAGAGGAGGCCCTTAAGATGGGAGTGATAGCAGGTATGAAAGGAGGTGAGGTTTCCAAAATTGAAGATCCCTCAAGACGAGTAAGGCTTTGCCAGGATAACGGAGGAAGCACACGAGGCGTGGCAAGAGGCCCCTAATTTGGCAGAAAATGACCCTCGAAGATGAGAGGAAGCCCCATGCCATGTTAAAGGGGCCCCAGAATGCAAGAGGAGGCCTTCCAAGACGGGAGAGGAGGACCATTGAATATGGAGGAGGGTAGGACACACAAGGAGCCATCGAAAACCGGTAAAAAGGCTCTAGGAAATGAGACGACGGGACAGGAGGCCTATAATTTGCAAGAAGAACCCCCTAAGAAATAGTAAGAGTCGAGTCTGGGTATTTTAATATCACGATATCGGCTCCAAAAGATCCGGCCGGGGCCCCCGCAAATTACGCTGAGCCTGGGGTACCAAAAATTCACGCCCGGACCACGAAAATCATGCCATGGGCACGACAGGTCGTACCGTGCCCCAACAGTCTCATTGGGACCAAAACAAATGAAGCCGGAGCAACGAAGAACAATCCGGACATGAATAATCACTCTGGGGGCCCAACAATGACGCCAAAAGCCTCCAAAACGCATTGGACCCACAAAAGGTGTCGAGGCCGCTATAGCTCGCGCTAGGGATCCAAGAAAATGACGTCGGGGCCAAAAAGATCACATTTGACCCAAAAAAGTCGCGTCGCAGCCCTTGAAAATCACACTGGAGGCCCAGAAGGTCGCGCCGGGGCCCCAAAAGTTGCAGCTGCCCCAAAAATCAATTTTAACCGGAATGTCACTCTGGGACAAAACAAATACTCCTCCAGTGGCCGCAGTGCTATATCAAAGGGGCAAATGCCCCCTCCATCCTGAGAGGGATAAGCCCCCAAGAATCGTGTCGGGGCCTCAAAAATCGCGCTGGGGCCACCAAAATTCGCGTCGGTCCACCAGAATTCGCGTATGGGTCTCCAAATAAATACGGCGAGCACCGGAAAACTCGCTCCGAGGCCCGAAAAATTGCGACCGGAACCGCCAAAATCGCGTTGGGGCCACAGCTAAATACAACGCATCGCACAAACTCGAACCGGGCCTCCCAAATATCGCGCTTGGGACCCACAATTCCCATCCGTCCAGGCTCTAAAAATTGCCCTCTAGGGCCACACGTAAGCACAGTGTGACCACAAACACAAACACAAATCAAGCTGGAGCCCTCAAAAATAAGGATGGATTCCAACAACTAAATGCCCAGGTAAAAAAATGGCTCTGGAGCACCGAACATATTATCAGATGCCTTCACAAATTGCGTACGGCACCGAAAAACAAACCGGATCTCGAACAATCGAGGTGGGATACAAAAACATGGCGCCAAGTGCTCGAGAAATCAGGCCGGGATTCGGACTTTAAAAAAAAATCAGAAAAGTTTCACAAAATCGTATTGAGCCCAGAAAACTGGGGTTGGGTCCCCGGAACCACGCGCCTGGGTGCGATAAGCCACTCTTGGACCAAGAAACATCGCACCGAAGCCCCAAAATTGTACTTTGGCCCCACAAGTGTGCGTCAGAAGCCCAAAATAAACACATCGGGACCCTAAGAGCACAACGGGGGCCGAAAATACAACTGACCCTCCAAAGCGCACAGTCTCACAAAAAGCGACAGGGCCTTAACACATGCGTTGCAGCCATAAATATACATACCGGGAGGTCTAAAAAATACACCGGAAGCTCTCAAGGCACAGAGGGGTCATGATAACGCACAATAGCCTGAAAAGGTGGCTGGGGCCGCAGAAGGCAACATGGTTCCAAAACAAACAAAAAGACCGGCGCTAAATAAACACATCGGGATCTTCGAAAACGCCCTGACACGTCAAAAAAAATCCTCTGTGCACAAAAACTCAACAAACCCTAAAACGAGCAGGGGGTTCGAAAATGCTTTAGGCCGCTAACAAAAATGGATTGGAGCCATAATACACAATCATAGACCAAGAAAGACGCAACGGGTTAAAAAAAAACGCCGAGGCTTGGCCTCGGTTTGGTATCCAATCTGGGAGGATAGCAGCAAAGATATGAAGTGCATCAAAGCTCAGCGGAAACCGCATTTCATAGCTACCAGAAAATGTGGGAAGTAGGAAACTAATGATTGAATTTAATCAATCCACTTTTCGAAGCGAACGCCCATGCGAATCATTCCATCAAGCCAAATATGGTGCAAGTCTATCATGTGGCAGCAATTAGCAAAACGCAGAAGGCCTAGCAGAAACCATAGCATCGCACGAAGTGTGGCGAATGCACCGAATACGAAAAATGGGTGTGCACGTGCACTGACGTTGCCGTCGTGGCGACCGGGTGCTATGAACTGGAATGCCTGAAATTGTAAAATGTTGTATTTTAAAGTGGTGGGTAATACATTTTACTTTGAAGTTATGGGCCTAATACATCTTCTAAACCCTGCTCGTTTTAGGGCTTTGTTGCGTTTTTTGGTGCACCGAGTATTTTTTACGTGTCCGGGCGTTTTCGAAGATCCCGATGTGTTTATTTAGCTCCCGGTCGTTTTGTACGTTTTGGAACCATGTTGCCTTTCGTGGCCCCAGTCTCTTTTCCAGGCCCTTGTGCGTTCTCATGGCCCCTGTGCGCCTTGCGAGCTTGCAGTGTATTTTTATTAGAGCTACCGGTATGGTTATTTAGGGCTGCAACGCATGTTTTAAGGCCCTATCGCTTTTTGGGAGACTCTGTGCGCTTTGGGGGGTTAGTTGTTCTTTCTGGCACCGTTGTACTCTTAGGGTCCCGCTGTGTATATTTGGGGCTTCTGACACACATTTGTGGGGCCCCAGTATGATTTTGGGGCTTCGGTGCGATTTTTTCTGGTTCCCAGCGCGACTTATCGCGCCCAGGCACGTGGTTCCGGAGACCCAACGCCAGCTTTCTGGGCTCAACGCGATTTTTGTGGATCTTTTCTGTTTTTTTAAATTAAAAGTCCGAATCCCGGCCTGATTTTTCGAACCTCTGACGCCATGTATCCCACCTCGATTTTTCGAGATCCGGTATGCTTTTCGGTGTCATACGCAATTTTTGAAGGCATCTTGAAAAAAATGTTCGGTGCAACAGAGCCATTTTCCTGACCCTGACATTTATTTGTTGGAATCTTTCCTTTTTTGGAAGGCTCCAGCTTGATTTTTTTTAATACCGATCCGGGTTTGTGGTATTGGTGTAATTTCAGCAGTTTGAGGTAACTTATCAAGGGATACCAAAATAAAACCTTGGAACTGAGTGGTGGAGTGAGGGTTGAAATCCGACCAATCAGAAACCATAGTGGTAGATTAGGCCCCTCCACAGGACAATTTAGTTGATGACGAATTATATTATTTCGAAATGTACCCTTTGACAACATAGCGGTCGAAATCCAAGGACTTTTTAATAGGCGTAGGTGCCCCCCCCCCCCCTGCAAATCCGTTTGTCCCCTCCTGCTTGACGCAAATATAGGTACTCCACTGGTCCCTCAATAATTTTCCCAAACATACGCCCATGGGGAAAAGCCAACATTGAGGGGACAAATTACCCCTCATAAGCATACAATACAACATCCATGCCCCATACCAAATGGGATGAATGATGTTTTTAAATGCATTTTCTTCCAACAAACTTCTTTTCCGTTATTACAGCCTGCATGCGATGCGCCCCAAAACCACAATAACTAACTAACTAACTAACGGCCTGCAGGATTAGAGCTTCCCAGCTTCCATACCTTCTCAACGTCATTTACAAAACGGTACAGCACAGCGAAAACGATGGGCGTGACGGCGTGGAATTTGAAGGCTTGGATTATGTATGTACTGACATTGTTACATTGTTGCATTGTCATTTATGCATTGGTGTTCAATGCTTGTTCTTGCCGTGAATTTATTCGCTGAGGATATATTTTAGCTCGTGTGACAGTTGTCTTGCAGCCAGCACCAAATGTTATAAAAATAAACAAATTCCTAAGATGACGCTAAAAAAACTAATGCAATCCACTTCTCGTTGTCACCTTTACGAAATTGTCGTCCTTCGACTGAGAAATGGTCGTTCAAGCTTTGCTTATGACATCAAGCTGATGGGAATAAATAACAGTAATGATGAATCTAGCTATATTCAGTTAGACTTGAAGGACTTAAAAGTGGGTTGATCAATGGCAGATATCTGTAAGATATATGCTTAGCACCAGCCCCGCCATCTCGCTGCAATCTAGAGGCCAGCGGGAAGATTCGAGAAAGCATTGAGACGATGGTTTGTTTTGGCACTGATGCATTTATCCAAATATTACTTATTTATACCCTGGTATGGCCCAGTTTTCCCTGGTATACCCTGGTATGGCCAAGTCGGTATGGCCCAGTTTTCAGTCAAAATGATTAATGCTATTGCGTTTTGAGTAAATGATGCACCATGCCAAGAATAAACAAAAACCAATATGAAATCATGTTCCCCATCCTCGAACCATAGTATAAGAGCCTAAAAACAAAATGAGACATTAACACAATGGAGGCCCCCCTTTCGGGTAACAGGAGGCCACCTTTCGACCTTGCCCCCACCCCCTGTAAGAATTTCGTGGCGACGCCACTGCACCAAGTACAACAACCAAAGAGAGCACATCACAAACTACTGCACCACAAACAACCTCCCATTAAACCTCACCACGCTTCTCAACGATGAACACCCAACATTACACGAACCTATCTTCCACTTCCTTTCAACAACACGCATATTGAAACAACTGTGAAGGGGGAAAAAAGGAACAAAAAGGGACATGGAGGAGAAAAACAACAACAAAAAAAGACAAAAAAGACCAAAAAATCCATGATCCCCTAAGTGCCTATATGTTTTCTTGAAATGTACACTCCAAACGGCGATGACCCAACCCCAAGCAGCACCGTCCGGACTGGGTTCTCTTCTCGTCATTCTTCACTACTGCACCTTCTTCAGCATCTGAACAACCTACAGCCTCAACTTCAAGACAGCCCATCACACCTCTACCCAGCTCTACTCTGTTATCTTCAAACTACCTAACTTCGACACCTTACATCAAGTCAACCTTACCTATCCTATTCCTTCTACCACCGACTACGTCGTTCCATGAACCATAACCCACCACCACATTCATCTACACACTACCGGAAACAGCCGACATCACCACACGGTGGCAGGCTGGCCAAACTCACTCACACACACTGATGCTGTTGTCAGAAAAAAACACAATAGGTTTGAATATCCTAGGTAAACTGCCCGACTATAAAGTTAGTTTTCGGTAAGGTGCATCCTGTAAATTTGAAGAGCATCAGTGTGTGTGACAACAGCATCAGTGTGTGTGAGTGAGTTTGGCCAGCCTGCCACCGTGTGGTGATGTCGGCTGTTTCCGGTAGTGTGTAGGTGAATGTGGTGGTGGGTTATAGTTCATGGAACGACGTAGTCGGGGGTAGGAGGAATAGGATAGGTAAGGTTGACTTGATGTAAGGTGCCGAAGTTAGGTAGTTTGAAGATAACAGAGTAGAGCTGGGTAGAGGTGTGATGGGCTGTCTTGAAGTTGAGGCTGTAGGTTGTTCAGATGCCGAAGAAGGCGCAGTAGTGAAGAATGACGAGAAGAGAAGCCAGTCCGGACGGTGCTGCTTGGAGTATGGGGTGCAGAGGGGGGGGGGGGGGGTCATCGCCGTTTGGAGTGAACATTTCAAGAAAACATATAGGCACTTTGGGGATCATGGATTTTTTTGGTCTTTTTTTTGTCTTTTTTTGTTGTTGTTTTTTCCTCCATGTCTCTTTTTGTTCCTTTTTCCCCCTTCACAGTTATTTCAATATGCGTGTTGTTCAAAGGAAGTGGAAGATATGTTCGTGTAATGTTGGGTGTTCATCGTTGAGAAGCGTGGTGAGGTTTAATGGGAGGTTGTTTGTGGTGCAGTAGTTTGTGATGTGTTGTCTTTGGTTGTTGTACTTGGTGCAGTATATGAGAATGTGTTTGATTGTAAATGTTCGGCGACATGTTGTGCATTGAGGTCGTGGTTGGTTTAGAATGAGGTAGGAGTGTGTGAGTGCTGTGTGTCCGATGCGAAGTCTTGTCAGTATCCTTTCTTTGAGTCTGGTGTTCTGATTGATGGTGTGCCAATGTTCGTGTTTTGGATGTATATCGTGGAGTTGTGTTATTGCTCTGTCCCATGTTTGTTGAATGTGTTTGTTGATTGCCTGGTGTATTGTGGGGTAGTAGTCGGATTGTGAGAGTGGGAAGTTTGTGGTTTGTTGTAGTGTTGTGGCTATGTTTGCTTCGGTGTCTGCATGTTCGTTGCCTTGTATGTTTGTGTGGCTTGGTATCCAAAGGAGGAGTGGTTGTTGTCGATTGTTTAGTTTGTTATGTATGTGCAGTATTTTGGGGATGAGGGGGTGTTTGGAAGTGGTGTAGGGTGTTATGCTTTGTATTGCTGATTTGCGTCTGTGGCTATTTTTTATTTAACCACCACTCCAAAATCACAGCTTTGTCCAGAATATGCAAAACCCAATTTTTTAAAATTTCGGTCTCGTTATACTCATGTTCCTTTTGTTTTTACTGACGGTTCGAAAGACGCCAACTGTACAGGAAATGCCATAGTTTCGGGAACATACGAAAAACAACATCGACTACCGGACGGAACATCAATTTTCATCGCCGAATTACATGCTATTCTCATTGCCCTCCGTTGCATTCGCAATCGTTTTCTTTGTCACCCCATGCGCAGCGTCGTCATTTGTTCGGACTCCAAATCTGTTTTATAATCTATTTCATCACTTTCTTTTTCACATCATTGCCATATCTCTATTTATGAAACGTTAGGAACACTTCATCTGATGGGCGTGAAGGTCCGTTTCCTGTGGGTGCCCAGTCACTGCGGCATCCCAGGGAACGAAGAAGCCGACACATTAGCAAAAGCATCATTACACTTCCAAAACATTACAGAAATTCCGCCACATTTTGAAGGTATTAAATCATCACTACAACAGAGCATTCGACATTTATGGACAGAAAATTGGACACGAAACACAAACCATACACAATTACATATCATCAAACCTGTCGTCGATATATGGACTACATCATATAAAAACCTACACGAAGAAAAAGTCTTATCACGTTTACGCATCGGCCATACTTTTCTTACACATCGATATATTTACACGGCTTCACCCAGACCTTCATGCCCATCATGCAACACTTATCTTACAGTTACACATATTCTTCTTCACTGCCAGAAATTCCACGGCCCTCGGAAAATACTGACGGACTATTGCCATATACACAAAATTCCGTTTTCTCTCCCAACACTATTGGGGGATAATCATCCATTTCTCCTCAAACTACTTTTCATTTTTCTTCACCAAACCAACTTGCTACAGGACTTATAAACTGACTTTTCCAACACTATAATTCTTCTTTTTTCTCTTTCCACGGCACGAAATGGCCTGAGCAGGCGGAAGTGCCAAAAATAATAAAAGGAAATGGAGGCATGTATCGTGAGATAAATAAACACATAAATAAATATTGTTCCCAAATAAAGCACACGCATGAATGATTGTCAACATTGTTCCACAGAGTTGCTAATTTTGTGCACAACCTCATGACCAGATGTGTTTGCTGTTCATGTCTGGCTGTCAGAGACTGTTCAAAAATTATTTTTGGACCAGGTGTAACTGCTATTGAAATTCACCGTTGTAATGTTAGCGGAGGTGCTAGCCCAGTAATGATGGCAAAACACAGCAGTTAAGGGGTCAACAAGTAAGAGGATCCAAATAAATGTACACGGTACAAAGGCCACGAAATCAATAAAATAATGATTGCTAATAACCTCCGGACATTGGTAAATGTGCACTGTTGCTCTAATGGTTGTTATTTTCTTCTTCAAAACCATTGGGATCGCTCAGATCCTTATTGGGGTGGCCGAAATGGAAATTGGCGTAGCTTTAGCCATCCCAAAAGTATACGAGACGACACATGGGTCCAACCAACAGCCCTGTTATGACAAGAAAAAAACCGTTTAGCTGCCGAAAACAACCAACCAAAGAAAACCTATTACGGACAATAAACGGAATTAACGCATATGTAATGAAGGCATGCATATTAACTTGTGTAAGAATGCGAATGCTCATCTCCATGGATAGCCATTGCAGATTGCTTTTTTCTGTTATCCCCCACCTTCAGAAATTTAATAAGAAGGGTGTTCATGATGAGGGTCATGGTTCCGTCTTTTCAACACCTTCATACTTGCCCAATATGAGGCCTGAATACCAGTAGGGAAAATAAGCGCAAGATTTCTGGACATGGGAACGACTAGCAACAGCCCTGACCAGCAATGTCCAACACACAGCATCCTGCAAAGTGGCGCTTTTACCTCAGCCGGCGTCACACCGGTGCAAGACGAAGCAACTGACACCACAGTCATCACAGCCATCGCTGAGTTGTCTCTTTCGTCATCGCTGGAGCAACTGTAGCTGTTGTGGCAGCTGTGGTCAGGCCACTGGGACGGCTGTGGCCGCTTGGGCGGTCGTCACCGCTGGGACGGTCATCACCGCTAGGACGGATGTGACCGCTAGGTCGGATGCGGCCACAGGGGTGACCGCCGCCGCTGAGGTGACGGTAACTGCTTGGACGGCCGCCACTACGGGGGCGGTCGCCACCGCTGGGACGACTGTTGCCGCTAGAATTACTGCCGCCGCTGTGGCAGCCGTGGCCACTGGGACATCCGTTGCCGCTGGGGCGACCGTCATCGGTGTTCGGGAAGTCACCTAGTAACGGTGTTTCTTTGTTCTCAAGAAATAGCAGGTGGCGGCACTTTTTTCAGGATGTATGCGCACCATAGCGGGAGTGCTCAGGCGCTTACTTAATTCCTCCATATTAAGGGGTTCCCACCTATAGACAGACCTATCTGTCACTCTAGCTCTTTTCACCCTCTCTGGCTTTTCAGGGACCTTCCCGATCCTTGACAGCATGGATTGCTGTCAGGGACATCTTAGCTTTGAGGATGGCCCTGAGCTGTGTCGTCTACTTCCACGTCGTCCAAAATACAGGCCAGTTGCCAAACCGACTCAGGCCAGTACGTCCGTATGCAGCTTGTAATTAAAAGCGGTGGTCCTGGTGAGCAACGGGACGCAGCCCCGTATCGTTCAGAGTCGAAACCGCCTTCGCATACCGTGATGTCAATATCGAGCTGAGTAAACAGAAAGAGTTCTGGCGTATTCTCACAAGTGGGGTGGCCCACATGCTGTCGCAATCCAGCCAGTGAGTTGGTCAATGAACTCCGACTATATAGGGCGAGCCACTGTCGCTCTAGCCCACCCGGAGTCTGCCTTACTTCACTGACTGTCTGAGATCATATTAAAATACCCGACAACGATCAGACGAAGGCTTGGGTAACGACCATTGCATTGTACTGCATTGCACTACATATCGTTGTGGAATCGGGGACACGTCATACCACCATCGAGCCAAAGTGGTAAAAATATACAGGTGCGCAGCTTTAAACACAAAACATTAGCAAAGTACAACCACAGATGTGTATAATAGAGGCCATATCATAACGTACAAGGTTCATTTACGTACAAGGATCATAACGTACAAAAACAAAATAAAGTACAAAATGCATTGGATAGGGCGCGTTCATAACGTACAAAATTCGATAACAACGTACAAAACAACGATCACAACGTACAAAACTGGCTTCAGAGGGAGCGTTCATAACGTACAAAGTTCATTTACGTACAAGGATCATAACGTACAAAAATAGTTCGTCAGTTGTCCGCTAGGAGAGCCAGCGAAACCCTAGCGGCGAAAACTTGCGGCTGTATCTCCGCTTTCTGTCAACAGTTGGCAGGAGTGTGCGGTTATTGGCGCATGGTACCTGGTAAATGTGCTGCCAAATGTGGTCTGGTGGTTTCTTCAGATTTTTTCAATTTCTCCAGGGGACGAGCACATTTCCTCAGAGGGTCGCCTTCGGTGGAAAAATCCATTGAGCATGCAGCATGCAGGTGCTGCATTCGATAATACTGAGGGGACGCCTTTTCGCCTCAAAGGGGCGCTTCTTCCTCCGAAAAGAGCGCCTTTGGCTGACAAATTCGTTCCAAGGGGAGGGCCTTTTCCGGTCGGAGCGACACCACCTTTCCCTGGGGAGGGGGTGGGGGTAGCTTCACCCAGATGGAGATGTGGTCTCCTCGAGGATTCTCAAGTGGATCCTTGACCCTTGCCCAACGAGTGTTTCAACCGATTGGACGGGGAGTGGGGCAAGCCGATATTTAGGCCAATTCTTTGATGTTCATTGTCCACTGCCGTCGGGGATAAAAATGTTTTGCATGGAAGGTGCACCTTGCATTTTCTTCGTTGTTTGAACATCCGCAGCCCCTGCAGTGGTGGAAGCAGTCGGGATTCAGTCGACATTGGTAAGCACCCCGTTAATAAAAGTACACCGGCTTTAGACCGCTTAGCACCGTTAAGACAATATTTTCCTCGTAAAATATTTAGTTTTACCGCAAATTGGAAATGAAGGTTAATTTTCCTGCAACTAGATCATCTTGAGAGCATGGCCCCCAGTGGCTATTCCCCAGATCGGCCACCGCTCCCTCTTCACCACCACCACCGGCATCACCTCATGTCATCAGAGTTGTTATCTGTCTGCCACCTATTCATAGATTTCTCTGAAACTATAAATTCTAGATGAAACTGGCGTTACGTGTCGTTAGCGGGCCTGACGTGTCGGCTGCAGCGGGCCTGACGTGTCGACGGTGGACCTGACGTGTCAGTGGCGGACCTGACGTGTCGGCGGCGGCGGGCCTGACGTGTCGGCGGCGGCGGACCTGACGT
>JAOTOM010003727.1:102500-107500 GCA_034440615.1 Ashinkailepas kermadecensis
CACAGCATTCCTTGTCAATGTGGGCCAAAACGTTTCACCTTATTTTACTTTCAATCATGGCAAGCAAGGAAATCGTCCATTACCTCTCACAATAAAATTATACCTCTGTAAGTTTTTTCATTCATGGTCAAATTTGAGAAAAAGTTGGAAAAAAAATCAAAATGCACAATCCTATATCACGAGAAGTGACAGAGCTAGAACAAAATAAATTGGTTGTCTGAGCACAGCGCATCATGTTTCGTCTATAGAAACCAACTTGCATTAATAAAATACTGCAAACAAAAAAGTTGAGAAAAGCTTCGAAAGATTCAAAAAATTCAAACCCTCTCCCCGAAATCCGTGTACACAATTGGCTCCGTACTGGTGAATTCGTGCCAAAGTTGTGTCACCCACTGGATTCCATATCGCGTGCCACTGTTTGGGTGCCACTGTACGAGCACATTCAGTACTAGGACACGATCACGTAACCGTCTAAATCAACACTGCTTTAAATTAGGATGGTAGTAGAACTAACAGTGATATACAAATATATCTCGGCAAATATCTTGCCGGGAAAATCACAGGTAAGCCTTCGAGCATCCACTCGTGATAACCATCGATACCTGCATGAGGACGAAGTAAAACCCCAACCATCGGCGATGCACATCGCTCCGCCTCCTTCCCAGACGCAGTGGTAGGTGTGTAGCGCTTCCAAACAGAGAACGTCACCGACATCAAATACAAAAAAACATGTCAGCGTGTTTCACGTATCGATATCTTACGATCGATGGCAATGTCATATACTTGGATTGCCGGTCGACCTCTCTTATCAGTTGAAGTTTTTCTTAAGCAAAAATATAGAATATTCACGTGTATTTGCTTCCTGTGCAAAGCTGATAACCGATACCCGCTTTACATTTTAAGCTATGTGTTACATTTCATCCGATATCTGAAGGATCCGAAGATGCTGAAATGCTGACCTCGTGTTGGGTAGCGTCCAAAATAGTGCCCGAAAACACCATTTTCTTATATATATTTTTTTTTTTTGTGGGGGGGGGGGATAAAATGGGCACCAAGTTTAGTTAATGACGCAATTGGACTCCACGGTGATTCAGACACCATAAAAATGTAATCTAAGGTCGTTTCCTCCATTATTTAGAATGTTCATGGGGAGTTGAACGTCATTTATAAACACAGTATGCTGAACTATCCTAACCAACCCAAAACTAGAACCTGGTGCGATGCACAAGTTGAGTCGTGTGTTACGGTGGAAGGATGCCAGTGTGATGATATGCACAAGATTCGGAGGAATTGTGTTGTTTTGTTTTGTACATTTAAAACGTGTCAAACTATGCAAGTTTCAACTTGATGCACATGCACGTAACTGGCGTCAGAGCAATCTGAGCAAGCATTATGGAGTCAGGCGTATGTGAATTCAATGATGTTCACAAATTAGCTCCATTTCATCATGGTTTAAGTTAAGGGAAAGATGACAAGAAATATTAGGGAAGCATGATAGCCGCCGTACACGAACCGTGAGCTTAGAAATTAACATGAATACGGAATTAACACCAAGAAGGAATTCGACAACTCAGTTACATAGTTCGCGGCTGGGTGCTGGCGCTAGAATATAGCACACATTGTGTGGAGCGAACCTCCAATTGTGCCGGCAATGCGGAAAACTGGATCCTTCGCCTTCAGCGAAAGTTGCTCCAAATGACGGACTCAGCCGAACATTTTGCACGCCCAAAAAATTTCCTGATGAAATGGAGGACTTCACAGCCTAGGCTTGCGGTTAAGCCTCCTCGGTGTGCAACTTGTATATGCGGTAGTTCAACCAAAAGTGAACCCGAAACGAAATACACACGATTGGATATATTACGAAATATACACGATTGACAATACTACGAAATAAACGATTGAATATACTACGAAATATACACGATTGACTACACGACGAAATATACACGATTTACTATGCTACCAAATATACACCATTTACTATACTACGAAATATACACGATAGACAAGCCGGTATGGTTTTCGTTCCTTTATATATAAGTCAAGCTGAAACGTTACGAAGCAAAATAAATGTATTTACGCATTGATGTTTATCCTTCCAAATGGTGTTGGCTACTTTAAAGATGACAATAATGACAGAAGTGAGCGGCAGGAACACCAGTTGGTATTCTGATACACTTGAGTGTCCTTTTTGCCTTTTTATTGGGAGCTTTTACTGGAAAGCATCAGGCGAACCGAGCTCCAGGGCTGGATTCGTCACTGATCACACTGGACCATGTCATCCGGCTGGATACCACTGAACCTATACAAACATATCCAGTCCCAGCCCGATGCTATTGATTTCTTACCCAAACCCACATCATCCGATCTGAGCCATGCCGGAATTCATGGATTCGCTTCGTGAAACGGAATCCCAACAGGTACGGCCAGACTCAAATTGAATTCGCGAATAATTACAAATCAAACGGCAGTGCACCTTACCCTAGAGCAAGATGCATCAACATTCTATCATGCAGCATTGCTTCCAGGACATAAATTTCCATTATTCAAGATGGATGATCATTCCATGCCAACTCCTCATATTTGGGGTGGGTGTACAATTGAACACTCCACCTAGTCAGATTTGGGCTGGGTGTACAATTGAACACTCCATCTTGTTTAAATTGTGCTTATGAGGTTATCTCAGGCACCGTATACGATTCTGAGACTTGAACTATATTTATCTGGCTATCGGTTTGTCCTGCGCGGAGACGGTATGGCAAAAACATGACGTCGTACCAAGAACTGATCTTGTTAGAACTGTTTTGCCTGCAATGGGGAAGGATTGCCTTGATCCGAAGACTGGTTGTTTGGTTGGTTTTACGACACGTCGACCGTTGAGTCATATAGCGTCGCCAATCTCTCACGCCGATTGGTCGCGGGCGAAGAGTAGCGACAGGTGAGACTCGAACTCACAATCCTTCGATTGTGAGACGAGCATCTTACCTCTAGACCACTCGTCCCCGATCCGAAGACTGTTCCTGGGTGACAAAATACAATACTTGAACATAAGTGTACCGGTATATTTTCTAACATTGTCAGACATGTTTTTAAAACCAAAATATAGTCCAACATTTTCATCTGTGAAAAACAGCCCACTCGATTTTCCTCTAACATCGAATTTCGAATTCTACGCTGGATTTTACCCTGGTATCATTGGCAAATAGCGTGGGGTCTGACCTCGAAGTGTGCAAACAAATGCATAAACCCGGCGGTGGCGTGTTTATGTCTATGGCGTGGCGGTGGTGAGGCGGAGACACCCGGGTGATCGGGCGGCCCAAGTAGGAGAGACGGTTCGCCGCCTAAGTATGGCGTGGCGGTGGTGAGGCGGAGACACCCGGGTGATCGGGCGGCCCAGGTAGGAGAGACGGTTCGCCGCCTAAGTATGGCGTGGCGGTGGTGAGGCGGAGACACCCGGGTGATCGGGCGGCCCAGGTAGGAGAGACGGTTCGCCGCCTAAGTATGGCGTGGCGGTGGTGAGGCGGAGACACCCGGGTGATCGGGCGGCCCAAGTAGGAGAGACGGTTCGCCGCCTAAGTATGGCGTGGCGGTGGTGAGGCGGAGACACCCGGGTGATCGGGCGGCCCAGGTAGGAGAGACGGTTCGCCGCCTAAGTATGGCGTGGCGGTGGTGAGGCGGAGACACCCGGGTGATCGGGCGGCCCAGGTAAGGAGAGACGGTTCGCCGCCTAAGTATGGCGTGGCGGTGGTGAGGCGGAGACACCCGGGTGATCGGGCGGCCCAAGTAGGAGAGACGGTTCGCCGCCTAAGTATGGCGTGGCGGTGGTGAGGCGGAGACACCCGGGTGATCGGGCGGCCCAGGTAGGAGAGACGGTTCGCCGCCTAAGTATGGCGTGGCGGTGGTGAGGCGGAGACACCCGGGTGATCGGGCGGCCCAGGTAGGAGAGACGGTTCGCCGCCTAAGTATGGCGTGGCGGTGGTGAGGCGGAGACACCCGGGTGATCGGGCGGCCCAGGTAGGAGAGACGGTTCGCCGCCTAAGTATGGCGTGGCGGTGGTGAGGCGGAGACACCCGGGTGATCGGGCGGCCCAAGTAGGAGAGACGGTTCGCCGCCTAAGTATGGCGTGGCGGTGGTGAGGCGGAGACACCCGGGTGATCGGGCGGCCCAAGTAGGAGAGACGGTTCGCCGCCTAAGTATGGCGTGGCGGTGGTGAGGCGGAGACACCCGGGTGATCGGGCGGCCCAAGTAGGAGAGACGGTTCGCCGCCTAAGTATGGCGTGGCGGTGGTGAGGCGGAGACACCCGGGTGATCGGGCGGCCCAAGTAGGAGAGACGGTTCGCCGCCTAAGTATGGCGTGGCGGTGGTGAGGCGGAGACACCCGGGTGATCGGGCGGCCCAAGTAGGAGAGACGGTTCGCCGCCTAAGTTTAGCTGCTTACCTTTCCGCAAAGGATCGGGAGAGCTGGAACAGTCCGGATTCAGTTTCGTAACTCATGAACATTAAATAACATTAAACATTTAAATACACTAGTAACCATGAAGAACATGTCATAACATTAAATATTTAAACCTGTTTGATTCACTTAAACTTGATGAAATCATACTGCGCACTGTCGTATACTTCCTCTCTTACATTCATTTTCCAATCCAATTTCCACTTGGTATTGTTGAAACCAGGAAACATACTAACATTTTGCATGATGTGTTGCTCGACTTATCGTAGTTATCTACACTCGTCGAGTTTCTCGGCCTGAACGAATACGGCAGCTGTTTACCTTTCATCGTTATGGCAGTAGACTAGACATGTTTGGTGTATGTGTATGTTTTCCTCTCAGAGGGGACGCCTCTGGCTGACAGATTTGACAGGGGGAGAGGCGCCACTGTCCAGGGGGGGGGGAAACATTTCCCCAACGTCTCCTTTTATCCACTCATGATTTTTCTTTTTCTTTTTCAATGGCGTAAAGCAGGAAGTAATTACAACCGTTGGTTAACCCAAGCCTG
>JAOTOM010003727.1:112500-180769 GCA_034440615.1 Ashinkailepas kermadecensis
GACACGTCAGGTTCCCCGCCGACACGTCAGGCCCGCCGCTGCCGCACGTCAGGCCCGCCGTTGACACGTCAGGCCTGCTGTCGACACGTCAGGCCCGCCGCTGCCGACACGTCAGGCCCGCCGTTGACACGTCAGGCCTGCTGTCGACACGTCAGGCCCGCCGCCGCCGACACGTCAGGCCGCCGCCGACACGTCAGGTCCGCCGCCGACACGTCAGGCCCGCTGCCGCCGACACGTCAGGTCCGCCGTCGACACGTAAGGTCCTCCACCAACACGTCAGGTCCGCCGCCGCCGACACGTCAGGCCCGCCGCCGCCGACACGTCAGCCCGCCGCTGCCGACACGTCAGGTCCGCCGCCGACACGTCAGGTCCGCCACTGACACGTCAGTTCCACCGTCGACACGTCAGGCCCGCTGCAGCCGACACGTAAGGTCCTCCACCAACACGTCAGGTCCGCCGCCGCTGACACGTCAGGCCCGCCGCCGCCGACACGTCAGGTCCGCCACTGACACGTCAGGTCCACCGTCGACACGTCAGGCCCGCTGCAGCCGACACGTCAGGCCCAGCTAACGACACGTAACGCCAGTTTCATCTAGAATTTATAGTTTCAGAGAAATCTATGAATAGGTGGCAGACAGATAACAACTCTGATGACATGAGGTGATGCCGGTGGTGGTGGTGAAGAGGGGAGCGGTGGCCGATCTGGGGAATAGCCACTGGGGGCCATGCTCTCAAGATGATCTAGTTGCAGGAAAATTAACCTTCATTTCCAATTTGCGGTAAAACTAAATATTTTACGAGGAAAATATTGTCTTAACGGTGCTAAGCGGTCTAAAGCTGGTGTACTTTTTATTAACGGGGTGCTTCCCAATGTCGACTGAATCCCGACTGCTTCCACCACTGCAGGGGCTGCGGATGTTCAAACAACGAAGAAAATGCAAGGTGCTGCACCTTCCATGCAGCACATTTTTATCCCCGACGGCAGTGGACAATGAACATCAAAGAATTGGCCTAAATATCGGCTTGCCCCACTCCCCGTCCAATCGGTTGAAACACTCGTTGGGCAAGGGTCAAGGATCCACTTGAGAATCCTCGAGGAGACCACATCTCCATCTGGGTGAGGCTACCCCCACCCCCTCCCCAGGGAAAGGTGGTGTCGCTCCGACCGGGAAAGGCCCTCCCCTTGGAACGAATTTGTCAGCCAAAGGCGCTCTTTTCGGATGAAGAAGCGCCAAAAGGCGAAAAGGCGTCCCCTCAGTATTATCGAATGCAGCACCTGCATGCTGCATGCTCAATGGATTTTTCCACCGAAGGCGACCCTCTGAGGAAATGTGCTCGTCCCCCTGGAGAAATTGAAAAAATCTGAAGAAACCACCAGACCACATTTGGCAGCACATTTACCAGGTACCATGCGCCAATAACCGCACACTCCTGCCAACTGTTGACAGAAAGCGGAGATACAGCCGCAAGATTTCGCCGCTAGGGTTTCGCTGGCACTCCTAGCGGACAACTGACGAACTATTTTTGTACGTTATGATCCTTGTACGTAAATGAACTTTGTACGTTATGAACGCTCCCTCTGAAGCCAGTTTTGTACGTCGTGATCGTTGTTTTGTACGTTGTTATCGAATTTTGTACGTTATGAACGCGCCTTATCCAGAGGCCATATCATAACGTACAAGGTTCGTTTACGTACAAGGATCATAACGTACAAAAATCGAATGACCCCGCCGAACTATTCCCTCGATGACGCCATGGAAGCCCTTTGCGCCTCGCCGACCCCTGCTCGTCCCAAGACCACGACCTCGCCTCGTAATCCAGACCAGACCATCACTCTCCACGCCGCTGACCCACGCTCGAACCAGACCTCTTCATCCCAACCTGAACCCATTGAACCCTACCTCGACAGTGCTGGATCATACATCGTAGTAAAGCCTGTCGAGGAGTCCGTCTCCTTTCGTCGTGTCAACGTTTTCTGGCCAACCAAGCAGCTCCTCGCCATTTGTTCCTTAGCCAATCCTGACATTGAAGCCCCAGCCAACGGAACCATCGTCATCAAAACCCAAACCCGAGCCCAGACCAAAACCCTTCTCCGTACCACCACATTTTGTGGTAAATCCGCGACCATTTCACTCCACTCCAACAGCAATTCCACCAAGGGCACCGTCTTCGCGCCGGAGCTCCGCTTCATGTCTGAGGAAGATATTCAAGCGGAGTTCAGGCCGGAGGGGTGACCCACGTCCGCCGCATCACATCCTTCAAAGATGGCCAGAAACGTGACACGAGTCTCCTAGTCTTTACCTTCAACTCTACAACTCTTCCCAAGACCCTCCTCGCCGGCTACATCCGATTCCAAGTCCGTGTCTGTATTCCCAATCCTCTCCGCTGTTTCAATTGTCAGCGCTTTGGGCATGGCAGCAAGACTTGTCGCCAAACAGCACGCTGCCCAAAGTGTGGTGAATCACCCCATCCTGATTCCACCTGCTCCAAACCTGTCCACTGTCTCAACTGCAACACACCCGACCACATGACCACATCACCCCTATGTCCAGTATGGCGCAAGGAGAAGGAGGTCTGCGCTGTGAAAGCCACGACCGGCGTGTCATACCCCAGGTCCGACGGTCTGTCGAAGCCACCTCCCCGTAAACGAAAACGTATGCTCAGGTGGCACCGTTGCTGTCCCCACACGTCGCGTCAACACTACTTCTGTCTCGATGCAAACAGACATGATTCCCGGTTTAGCTCCACTAAAAAAACTTACTCCACTGACCACACCGACACAAACCACCCTGGCTCCCAACATTCAGACCACTCCGACACAAATCACCCTGGCTCCCAACACTCAGACCACTCCGGCTCCAAAGCAAACGGACCACTCCAGGGAGGAGTGACAGGCCCCGCAGTCACTCCGCTGCGGAAGCGGATTCTCGTTCCCGTCAGCGGGTCGGCGGTCCGGCCCAGCGCCGGCTGGCGCCCACGTGACCCGACCGATTCCCGGCCGGCGGGCGTCCCCTGCGGCGGTGACCGGCCGGCGTAATCCTGCCAAGGTCACCGGTCGGCCGGACGGCTCGAGCGAGCCAACCACCGCCGGCCGCACTCAACACACGTACCCACCTGAACTGCACTCTTGGCTCCGACATGCACCGAAAGGTGCTGACAAATATTAACTCTTCCCGACGTCTACTTTTTTGCAATGGAATTGTCGTAGCTTGATATAAAAATGGGCCGAAATGAAAGCTTTTTTTCAATATTTTCGCACCTATTATCATAGCACTTCAGGAAACATGGTTTTTGCCTACAGATACATATAACTTCAATCTTTCCACCACATCGCAGTGGCGGTACAGCACTGTACATCAACAATTATTTTACACACACACAAATTACACTGAATTCACCTTTACAAGCCGTAGCTTGTACTCCACGTTTACATGGCAGGAATGTGGATGTATGTTCCATTTATATTCCACCACAAACAGATAACACAAACATTTTGATACAATTAGACAACCTCATAACACAATTCAAGAATCCTTTCATATTACTTGGCGATTTTAATGCCCATAGCCCAGCGTGGGATTGAACACGCACACTTACAGACACTCGTGGCTGCATCATTGAACAAATTTTAGACCGACATAATTTAGTATTACTGAACACCGGAGAACCAACTTTTTTCACCTTGGACATAATACAGAAACAGCTATTGATTTATCAATATGCTCTCCGACTCTGGCCAATGATTATGATTGGACCATAGACACTGATATTCATGACAGCGATCATTACCCCATTAAATTAACACCCACATTTTCAACTGCGGCAGATACGACACTCAGTTTTATCCCTCGCTGGAAAATTTCGAAGGCCGATTGAACAACTTTTCAGGAACTTTCACATATTCAATACAACCCCAACATTTCTCCCGTCGAAAACATCACCAAGTTACCAAAACACTTCTCGAAACAGCTTCTACCGCTATTCCACTAACAAAACCTTTCACAAAAAAAACTCCAGTCCCCTGGTGGTCGATAGAAGTTTCCCGAGCAATAGCCGCAAGAAAGAGAGCATTTAGAAAATATTTACGCCATCCCGACCAACAAAATTTAGTCAGCCGTAATTATGAACGTGCGAAGACACGCCGCATCATTCGCGAAGCTCGTCGCCGTTCATGGTCACTATATTTACAACAACTCACCTCTCGAACACCTTTAAGCAAAATCTGGCAGTTATTCCGCCGATTATCAGGACGCACTCCATTTAAATCACTCCCGGCACTCAAAATTCAAAACACCACAATTACAGACCCACAAACAATAGTACACAACAATAGTACATACAATAGCGGACACCATGGCTCACAATAGCTCTGACAACAACTACAGACCGGAATTTCTACAAAATGCACAAGACACATTTCACACCGATTTGGCACAATTCGATTCGGACAACACTGAAACATACAATATCTCGTTTCAAGTTTCAGAACTAGCTACTGCAATTTCCTCAGCCGGTAATACTTCTGTAGGTCCGGATAATTTACATTATTCCTTTTTCAGACATTTATCCAATGACACAAAACATTGCATCTTACAAACATTTAATGCATTATGGTCTGGCCATACTTTCCCCGAAACCTGGAAGGAAGCACTCATCATCACTATTCCAAAACCCTGCAAAAACCACACCAACCCCAACAATTTCCGACCCATCGCTCTCACCAGTTGTCTAGGAAAACTTTTCGAACGCATGATTGTAAAAAGACTGACCTGGTACTTAGAAACAAATCATCTGTTATCTCCAATTCAATGCGGTTTTCGTCATGGCCATAGTACAATAGATCATCTCATTCGATTAGAAACTGACATACGCCTTGGTTATAAAAAAAAACATGAAGACACCATTGCAGTATGTTAGACATTAGTAAAGCGTATGATATGGTATATAAACCGGCATTAATTTCCAAACTTCTTCACTTCGGCGTCAAAGGAAATTTAGTTCATTATTTGATAGGATTTTTGTCCGGTTCCCGTCATTTTCATCTCCGGTGCAGGTCAGCGATTTCCGATCCATGTTTTCTTAAGAACGGATTACCACAGGGGAGTTGTATTTCAACAGTATTATCCAACATCATCATTAATGATATTTTCGATAACATGCCAGCCAATCTATCATACTCGCTATTTGCGGACGATAGTGCGATTTGGTGCTCCGGCGAAAATTATGAACATTGTTTAATTCGATTACAAAACGCACTTGACCGGATACACCAATGGTCCATCAAATACGGTTTCACATTTTCAGCTCCAAAATATGCTACAATGATATTCAGCAATCAACTCCATGCCCAAATCCAGATACACCACTTCACCTCGGAAACACTGACATACATTTTGTAAATTCATTCAAATTTCTTGGTGTTATTTTCGATCGCAAGCTTTCCATGCACCAGCACGTCAAACACATCCAGACCAAATGTTTTCACAGACTCAATTTATTTCGCTGTATTATGTCTTCATCATTCGGATCCGATCGTCACACGCTATTACAATTATACAAATCCTTGGTTCTTCCCATCATAGAACAGTCTACGCAAGTGGCGGTACCTCCGCTTTGAAACTTTTGGACACCTTACAAAATAAATGTATTCGCATAGCACTCGGTGCAATGATCATGTCTCCCATTACTTCTTTACAAATCGAATCAGGAATTCCACCATTAGGTCTCCGAAGAATTGAACAAATACTCAAGTATGCCGCAAAAATTCAATTTAGACAACACCACCCTACACACACATCTTTACAAATTCTCCGAAATCTACACCACGATTATTCAGATCCAGCCGAAAAACGATCTCGCCTTACTATAGCTTCACGGGTCAAGATATTTTCTACACAACTCCATAAGACTATTCCACACATTTCTGCTCTTCCTCCACCAACTACACCACCGTGGCAGATGGCCGAACGAAATATTTTTTTTAATCTCACCACCACTCCAAAATCACAGCTCTGTCCAGAATACGTCAAACAAAAAATTCCACCAGTTTCGCTCTCGTTATCGCCATGTTCCTTTTGTTTTCACCGACGGATCTAAAGACGAAAATTACACAGGAAACGCCATTGTTGCAGGTACACACACAAAACAACATCGCTTGGCAAACGGGACATCCATTTTCATCGCCGAATTGCACGCCATTCTCACTGCCCTTCGCTATGTCCGCAACCGTTCAATTTGTCACCCCATGCGCCATGTCGTCATTTGTTCTGACTCAAAATCTGTTCTTCAATCTCTTTCTTCACTTGCCTTTTCGCACCATTGCCATATTTCCATTTACGACACACTTGAAACACTTCATCTGATGGGCATGAAGGTCCGTTTCCTGTGGGTGCCCAGTCACTGTGGCATCCCAGGAAACGAGGAAGCAGATCATTTCGCCAAACAATCATTACAATTACCACACATTACAGAAATCCCACCACATTTTACGCCATCAAATCAACAATATGACATAACATTCGACATTTTTGGAACCACCAATGGACTGAAACCACAAACTACACACAATTACGTCTCATCAAACCTGTCATCGAAAACTGGAGCATATCATATAAAAAAACAGACAAGAAGAAAAAGTTATATCACGGCTCCGCATAGGTCACACTTTTCTCACCCATCGATATATTTACACTGCTTCACCACGACCTTCATGCCCATCATGCAACACTCATCTTACAGTTTCACATATTCTCCTACACTGTCAACATTACCATGAACATCGAAAAACACTTACCAACTACCGCCGTGCACATAGCATCCCCTTTTCTTTGCCCACACTATTAGGAGATACACACCCTTTTCTCATCAATCTCCTTTTAATTTTTCTCCGAAAAACCAACTTACTTCAGGACTTGTAAATTTACTTTTAGAACATAATATTTTCATCCATTCTACTCACGGCACGAAATGGCCTGAGCAGGCCGAAGTGCCCAACCCAACAAAACTTAAACTGAAACTCTGTCACACCCTTTCCAAAGTTATACTTATTTTCAATACTCCATAGATCATGACTCAGGCGAATAGAGATGCGACTCAGGCGACGAATATGGATAATACGAATCATATACGAATATGGCGACTGGCAACGAATAACGATTCAGGAGAAACGAATATGACACCCACGAATAGAGCTGACATGGACAGTTTGTTTTCTTGCCTTTAGCCTGTATCTGTGTATTTTAAGTTGGCTGCCAGTGCACATGCTCGTGATGCTCCCGGAAATGCGAGCCAGGGGCAGTGGCGGAGCCAGGATTTTGCTAAGGGGGCCGGACCAAAAAAAAGTGCAATGAAGAACAGCTTTCGACGCGCTTTCCGGCCGAGAACCAAGGGTTCGTGCTGTGAAAATATCAAAATTACTTCTCTGATCCAGTGTATTCTTGGTTGCTAAGGGGGAGCGGGCCCCTGTCGTTCTGGCTGCGCCTCTGCTCATGGGTGTGGCAAGGCAGTTAATATTTTGGTGCCCATCTGCCTGGTTTTTGATCTCGTAGATCAGTGCACAGTTCCCATGAGATTCGTTGAGTCCCAGAGTTCCCTGAGGTAGCTCTCCTCGGACACGTGTTCGTGCCGGCGTTTACTTGCCAAAATTGGGACAGCAATTGTTTTCTTCAATCCAGTAGCACCTCTTCTGTGTGGATGGGAACTACGCTGGCAGGTGGTATGTTAAATACATAAACACCAATATTTGCATGTGATATTTTAACGCAGTTTTTGGAAGGGTGTTTTTTTACCTTACTGATTGTAATGAATCACTCCGCAACATTATTGGAAAACGACTGCAGGATCAGCGCTGTACAGCCTGACTGGATTGTCGTGGCATGCTGAGGTTTGGGTCGAGATAGACGCCGATAATTGTTATAATTTTGACCGGCGACTCCTTTAACGTTGACGGAGAAATTGGCTGTCCTTTTTGTTGCCACTGGTGTCCCAACAATTATTCATTTCGTTTGTGAGGGTTTCATTTTGGACCCATTCGAAGTAAACCACGCGGAGAGAACTGCCAATTCAGCATCCACGAGTGACTACCGCTTGTTGGACCTCCATCGTTCGCTCCATAATTCCCCCGCCCAATGCCGGCATGCAGAAACAGACAGCGGTGACCAATCCAGGTGCAGTTTTCAGTCCAACCACGAGCGTCTCGGCGCCATCTACTTCCAGGTGCAGTCTTCTAATGGGTGTAAGTATGGCCGGACAGCGCAGGCTAAGCCTCCGCCCTGATCCTATCTGTCCCTCCAGAACCAAACACGGACTTCCGAGCCGACCTACAGCTCGGAGTCTGTTGTCTCTGGGTCCAGCCACGTCTCCGTCATGGCGATAGCGTCACCGGGCTCCAACTCAATTGAATGGGAGTAAAGCAAGTCAAAAGCACGTCAATGGTCAAAAAGCTGTATATTTTCGTAACTTCAAGGTTCTTTCATTTCATAGCATTTAATACCTCCACTGTGTACATGTAGATCTATACTCACACACACACACTCATATATATATATATATATATATATATATATATATATATATATATATATATATATATATATATATATATATAATCAATATGTTGTTTCGAAGTGGGTACGATGTACGTGAATGTGGGGGCCTCGAAGTGCATACAATCGAGGACGAGTGAATCACATGTTTGGCTAGCTGCACCGCCATCCCTTCCCAGTTCAGCTACATTAATTTCAGGTGAGCTATGTCAGCCTGGTGAAAACTTTGGTCCCTGTCAGCTTTTTCCTGTGAGTGAGTGTGATACTGATATGGAGTGCAGATCTATGTATTTATATCTGCACGACACGTTCCATTTGGGAGACGACCATGCCCATTGCCCAGTTAGATGACGCACTTTACTGAGTTAGAAGACATCATACTTTGTCCAATTGGGAGATGATACACTGAATCAGTTAGGCGATTACGGACTGTATCCAGTCAACCGAAGACGCCACGTCGACATTGATGTCGGGGAATTTGTCACTGCCACAGCCTATGCCACTCACAGCCAACCCCACCGCGTACCACTTGTCGACACCGCCCTCTCTGCTTGCCGCCATGAAACTGGAGCCCTGATCACCCTGATTCACCGCACACGTGAACTTGTCGGTCGGCTCGCGAAACTTAGTACAAAATGAGCCCGGACCAAACGTTTTCTGCGTATCCGTCGATGTGGAGTAGTTGGCTTTGCAGCCATCGATGTCGACTACCTGCAATCGGGCCCACTTGAGGGCCAGTGGCGAGACGTTGTCGCCGAACTTGGGCGCGCCCCATCCTGCGAATATCAGCTGACGGCCCTCTGCCACTGCCGACCTATCTATCGCGTCAGGCAAGCAGATAGGGCTGACACGACTGGAGAACGGTATTTTGGAGCTGGTCTTGAGAAGCGCGATGTCCTGGGCACGACTGGCGTCGATGTCAAACTCGGGGTGCACCACCACTTGGATGACGTCCAGGTCGAACGGCGGCAGTGCGGCGCTGTCGTCGGCTGTGCTGTCTAGGTCCCGGTCGGCCATTCGCACCGACAAAGACTGTCTCCTGGTGGCGCACGTCGCTCCCGTCAGCACCCAGCGGTCCGAGACGACAACGCCGCCGCACACGTGCCGCCTCGGCTCGCCCGACCCGGACTCAGCTCGGTCGCGAACGGACACCGTCCACGGCCAGTCGGTGGAGCGGTGTACGAGCGCCGCGCCGAGCCCCGCCGGCGGCGAGAAGTCGCTCCTGCCGCAGTCGTCGCGGCTCACCTTCCGGCCGGGACAGCAGACCAGAGGACTGCTGGCGGCGTCCAGCCCGCACAGGGCGTCCCGCAACACACCGGGCCCCCGACTGGCGACCAGCCGCAGCAGGTGGGCGCAATCCGCCAGGTGGAGACACTGTCCCGCCTGTCCCGCCTGGCCCGAGCACGCCTTGCCGAGGTCTCCGAGCTCGGGCGCCCCGGCTGCCGACAGGCCGGCCACAGACCGGATCCAGGCCACCGACGGCGCCAGCACCACGTTCACGTCGGGGAACTGCTCACTGCCACAGCCCACACCAGCCAGAGTCATGCCAACAGCGTACCACCTTTCCGCGCCGGCAATGCTGGCGACATCCATGAACAGCGATCCGGAATCGCCAGTACTAGTACCACACGGGAATTCCTCAGTCGGCTGCAAAAACTTTGTGCAGAATGTTTCCGCCGCAAAATATTTGTCAGCACCTCGTATGGCTGAGTAGTTTGCTTTGCACTGATCGAAGTCCACTATGCGCAGCCGTGACCATTTCGGTGCTGTTATTGCCCCTCCAAATGTTGGCGAACCCCATCCAGTGAAAATGAGATCCTTGCCGGTCGGTACGGCTGATGGATGTGAGTCGTCCAGGAGACAGATCGGACTGACGGCGGCAGAGAACGCAATCCTCGTCTTTGTCTTCACGAGAGCAAGGTCCGGAACATTTGATGCCTTCCCGAATCTCGGATGTCGCACGACCTCCGTAATCTCCAAATTCTGTGACGATGACCCTGGTTCGCTGTCGCTGGCGATAATATGAGTGGTATCACCAACGCGAATCTGCAATTGTGTAGCACCTTGAAGACAGGTTGCCGAGGTCAAGACCCATTGATCCGAAATGACGGAGCCACCGCAAAAGATCTTATCCTCTCCCACCGCACTGACCGTTGCCATCCACGGGAACTGTGTGGGGCTGTTGATGTACGCGGCGCCAATCTGTGGCGGAGGCCGGAAGCTGATGCTACCGCACTGGGGCGGCGCAGAGGTGTGCGGAGGCGCACCCGTCGGCGACACGGCCGGCGCGGCGGTGGGCTGCGCCGCGTGAGCCGCCTCGTCCACCTCCTCCTCGTGGTCCAACTCCAGCCGACGCAGCACCCAGTCGACGTGGCCGGCCACCTTGGTGTAGAGCGCTGGGCGGCGGCCGCAGCCGAGCGGGTCGCCCGACGACACGATGCCGTACGCGACGAACCGTCCGGCGTCGTCATGGCGACAGACGAGCGGGCCGCCCGAGTCGCCGCCGCACGGGTCGGCGCCGCCGCCGGTCGGGCTGGAGCAGAACATGCGGCCGCCGACGAACCGGTCCTGGTACACCTCTGGCGACCGGCAGAACGCGTCGGACATGAGCGCCACCCGGACACCGCGCAGCACCTCCGAGACGGGCGCGCTGTCCGACGTCTTGCCCCAGCCGGATACTTCACATGGCAAGAACGTCTCGTACTCGACGAACGGCTCTGGCAGACACGCCGGAGTCACGTACCGGCTGAACTGGATGCCGGGCCCGATGCGCGGCCGCAGCCGCAGCAGCGCCACGTCGTTGACCAGGCCGTGGGCGCCCGTGAACTGGCTGTGCACGCGACTGCTGGCCACGGCGAACTCCTGCTCCTCCTGGTCGCGCTCGCCGAACTTCAGGTCACCCACGCGCACCAGCAGCCCGTTGAGCGGCACACTGACCACGCAGTGGGCCGCGGTCACCACGTACCGCTGTGTGATGATGATGGCACCGCACTGGTGCACGTAGGTGCTAGCGCCAGACTTGTAGGCGACGACGCGCGCCTGCCAGGGGTACTGGCCGTAGTAGGCGGTGGTGTTGCCCGGACCGACAATGAAGGGTCGAGAGGCGTCGGTCGGCTGCACGGCGCGCAAGCCGCACTCGGCCGGCAGCAGGTCGGGCCGCTGCCTGTTGGCCGTGCTCACCACACAGAGCGGCAGAGCCACGGCCGTCAGCAGCGCCACACCGACGGCGTGCTGCACGCGCGACAGGCGCCACCTGCCAAATTTGACTGTCATGTTCCCGCCGTCGACTCGGCGACTCGACTGGCCAACCACTGCCCAGGCGAAGACTGCGCGTTGGCGGCGGGGTTTTCCGCTCGAGATCCGCAGAGGCAGAGAGAGAGCCTGTCGCGCAAATCGCACTCCCAACCCCCCGCCCCCGCCCCCGCCCACACCCACCCCCGCCCTCACCCGTTCACGAGTAGACGTCAGGTTGTAGCAAGGCTAACTGCTCTCACCGCAGGAAGTGCCTGCCACGTGCCTGGGCACACAAGGGGCGTTCCCGTTGGTGATATCGGTGGTCCCCGCTCTCGGCTGGCCTGTGTGCGCCGGTCAGCCCAGCCGCTTCGAACTAGTTTGCCAGCTGGAAAACCCGGAGCCTCCCATCTGGCGTGCATTCCAGGCAGCCCGGTCGAAAAATAACGTGAGGAGCACCAGCCAGGGTGCGTTCTTCACGTTGGAAATTCCCGCACTTGACAGGGGAACCCTGAAATCCCTCCGACGAGCCGTCGCGTTTCTTGACGGTGCCATTTCACGTGGCGAAGGTACCAATATCGCATTTCAAAAGAGCTGCTGTAGCTGACGACGTCCAGAACATTTCACTGCAGACTGTTTTCAATATTTCTTTGCGTCCGTGTCGCGCATTGCATTTTGTTTTCATGCTGTTTTCGTGCTTTTTTTTATAAAGTCATAAAGTCATAAAGTATTAAGGCTTAATAAGAGCCACAGGGGCCCATCTGGGTTAAGCCTATCTAGAAAAGGTACTAGAATGTACATACTCCCACCCCAATCAATCCCTTATCCCAAGTTCCTAGGACGCTATATATCCCAGCCCATCTAACACCACTCACTTGCTACCGCCTAACACCCTCAATAATCACAAGCTCCTCCCATCACACCCATCGTGCCACCATAGACAACCTCATCAGCATCACATCCCGAAGGAAGGTGCCGAATCCACTGCTAGGCACATCCCACATAAATTTTTGCTTCACTTGAGGGCTTTATGCCTGATTGAGACAACCGCAAGCTTCAGGGATACAGTTGTACATGTTTGCACCAATATATGCAAGCTTTTGCACATTAGCCGCATAATTTCCTATCCTTTGGCATTATCTGTTATGCGTGTACTCATTGGTGTAACCACGGATTCGAATTTGGGAGGACAAACTAGGGACGCGGTAAGTTTGAACAGAATAGAGGGACCTAGCCCCGCCTCCCATCTCCCCCCCCCCCGAAATAAATCCTTGGATTTCAATCACTTCTTTTTTAATGTAATTTTCAGTCGCTTCAATTCAATAAAGTCATAAAGTCATAAAGTGTTAAGGCTTAATAAGAGCCACAGGGGCCCATCTGGGTTAAGCCTATCTAGAAAAGGTACTAGAAATGTACATATTCTCACCCCAATCAATCCCTAATCCCAAGTTCCTAGGAAGCTATATATCCCAGCCTATCTAGCATCATCCACTTGCTATTGCATAACACCCTCAACAATTGCAAGCTCCTCCCATCATACCCATTGTGCTACCATAGCCCCTGCTTAAAGGGGTCTGTGCCGTGCACATTTAACATAAATATTATCCCCTCCATCCAAATTAGAAATCAAAAACAAGATTTTCCTGCCTGAAAAATTTGTCCACCCTACTTTTAAATACATTCAATGAGGAACTCCCCACAACATCAGCAGGCAGCCCATTCCACTGATCAACAACCCTTTGACTGAAGACCTGCTGTCGCTTAACTGTCCTACACCTCAACTTGTCTAACCTGAGTTGGTGACCCCTGTGTGATACTTTAAACTGAAGAGCACCATTTAAATTGACCTGATCTAGTCCTTTAACAATTTTGTACATTTCAATCATGTCCCCCCTTAATCTCCTATACTTGAGTGAGTACATATCTAATGCCACAAGCCTTTCTCCATATTCTAAGCTACCTAGTCCACTGATGAGTTTAGTTGCTTTGCGTTGCACTCTTTCTAACTTGTCTATATCTTTTTCTAGGTAGGGGCTCCAAGCTTGCACAGAATATTCCAAGTGGGGTCGCACATATGCTAAGTACAGTTTTTTCATGACTTCCTTGCTCTTATACATCACACTTCTATTAATGAGTCCCAGCATTCTGAGTGCCCTGTTCCGAGCTGAGCTACATTGTTTCTCTGCTTTAAGGTCATTTGAAACCAACACACCTAAGTCCCTTTCCTCTTCAATAACATCCAGTTCCCTCCCTCCCATTGTATATCTGAAAGTCTCACCTCCAGACCCCAGATGCATAACCTTACACTTGTCATAGTTAAAAGACATCTGCCATTGATCAGCCCACTTTTTTAGGTCCTCCAAGTCTAGTTGAATATTACTAGATTGATCACAACTGTTTGCCACTCCTACCAGTTTTATGTCATCAGCAAATTTGAACACTCTATTCCTCAGCCCTACCTCAATGTTATTTACAAAGATGATAAAGAGAAGTGGCACTAGAACAGAGCCCTGTGGTACTCCACTCAGAACATCCTTCCAATCAGATTTACATCCATTTAACATTACCCTTTGTTTCCTTCCCCTCAACCATGCTTCAATCCAACCTAGAACTTTTCCAACAATCCCATGTTGCTGTAGTTGATGAATTAGCCTCCTATGTGGAACTTTATCAAAAGCTTTGCTAAAGTCCAAGTACACAACATCCATCCTGTTTTGATTGTCTACTTCTTTAGTAACATACTCCATGAACTCCAAAAGGTTAGTTAAACAAGACCTTCGAGATCGAAATCCATGTTGAGTATCCCTTAAAAGATTGTGCCTATCAAGATGAATCTGAACATTCTGTTTAACCAGTTTTTCTAGTACCTTGCAAACTATTGAGGTCAAACTGACTGGCCTGTAGTTCCCTACACACTTCATACTTCCCTTTTTGAAAATTGGAACTACATTTGCATTTCTCCAATCTTCAGGCACTTCAGAGTATTCCATAGACCGCCTGAAAAGTATACCTAGAGGAACTGCTAAAGCTTTAGCACACTCTACTAAGACCCTAGCATATATATCATCTGGTCCAGAAGCTTTATTAGGCTTTATATTCTGCAACTGCTTTTCTACAGCTTCTGTAGTTATCGTAAGATACTCCAACCTATCACCCGTCATGGCATGTGATTCAGTTGTTTCTATTCTACCAGAATTATCCTGAGTAAAGACTGATGAGAATTGCTTGCTTAAGGATTCCACAATATCACAATCATCAACCACTAATTCCCCATCTACCTCCAGTGGTCCTACACCACACTTTTTAGCCTTAAATTTGTAGAAACTAAAGAATCTCTTAGCATTACCTGCTGAACATTCCCGAGCTAATTTGATTTCAGCCAGTCTTTTAGATGCCCTAACACACCTCCTAACTTTATTTCTAGCTATTTGATATGATTTGAGGTTTACCTCAGAGTTAGCATATTTTAGTTTCGTGAATGCCTGCTTCTTTGACTCCAGTAAATGCTTTACTTCCCTGGTCAGCCATGAAGGGAGCTGAACCCTGGTTAATCTAATTTGCCTATTGGGAATGAACCTATCCTGACCTTGAAATAGTTTATATTTTATCATTCTCCACATTTCATAAGCATCTAAGCCTTTCAATAAGTCTTCCCAATCAATTTCATTCAGGAAGATCCTGAACTCATTGTAATTCCCTTTAGCAAAATTAGGAATCAATGTCTTATTGGTTCCTACATTTCCAACATACAATGAGAATCGTATAATGTTGTGATCACTATTACCCAAAGTCTCTCCTATGTTCACATTTTGTACAAAATTTTCCTCATTAGTAAGCACAAGATCTAATATTTCGTTTTCCCTTGTAGGTTCATGTATCATTTGAAAAAAAAGAAATTCTCAATGTTCAATGTATTTCAAATTTTCAGATTTACCATTGTTAAAAATGATACTTTGTGGACTAAAAGTTCCGCCAAAATTAGCAAGTTTCACTACTTATCACTGCCTATGAACATCTAGCTTCATGTCGTATGTGCTGGACCCAACTTCGCGATCACAATAAAGCAATGCTGTACGCATGTTAAACGTTGCCCTCTTGTAGGAGGAAAGGCATAAAGTATTGGACGATGGTTTTATGGTAGCAAATATGGACATATAATTACCTTTCCCATGCTTTCCTGTGTTACGGGGACACATTTCGATGCAATGACAACCAGGGCAGATAAAGGATGTGGCACTGAGGGCATGTACCCCCACGTGGAAGGTGGCGTCCCTCAGGCCGGGAAAAGGCGTTCCTCTGAAAAGGCTCCAGTGTACCCGCTCGATTTTTTTTTTCAGCCGGAGGCGCCCCTATGAAATAAAAGGCACCCCCTGGAAGGAAAGGCGCCCCTTCAGGAAGGGCCGAGTGCATCTCACCCCCTCGAATTTTGCAGCCAGAGGCGCCCCTCCAGGTGCTTTCGCAGTGGCGCCGCTCCAAAGAAATGGCGCCCCTCCAGACAAGTGCCCCCATGACAATTCTTGGATCTACCCCTGATTACAGCATTGCTCTCTCGCGGTTATGAAATCCGGTTAGTTATGCAATTGTGCGCATTCACGTGTGGCTTCTCTTGCAAATTTGACAACTTCTGTTGAATTATTAAGAGGAAAGCGGACAGTTTGAAAAAAGTTCTATATTTTATATGTCCGGAACAGCAATGTGGCAGTGTAAATTATAAATCAGCGATGAGAGCACCGTCCGAGCAGGTTATGACGGATTTTTCGGGGAGCACAAGTTTTATAGGATACGAGTGCTTGCTATCGCAACGGCTGCAAACAAAAGTAGATTTGACCCGCCTATTACTAATACACTGAATCGCAAACCAAACCAAGCCAAGAAACCATCCACCGCGAAAGAAACGCAGAACGAACACTGCAGACAAACTGGACGCCTGGCAGATCCGACGCCAAATCTGAAACCTCCGACTACACCTGGAGGAGGCATACACAGGCTGCTCAACTACAGCCAGCCAGCCGCTGCACTGCAGCAAGACCAGACGTGCGTCTGCAGCCTTGAGGCCTCCCGAGAAGACGCGCCGACACCATTTTGGCCGCCCAACCGAACTGGACCGCAAATCGCCTGACCAGCCTGCCACCAACCCGCCTACCTCTTCACTGCCGACTTCAAGCTCTGCTCTTCACTACCGACATCTAGATCTGCTCCACATCTTCAGCTCGACTCCAGGTTGGTCCGGCGGTGCCGCCTCCCCCCCCCCCACACTCCGCCGATATTTGTAATACGTGTACACGTAACTTTCCTAACCCCAGCGCCAAACCCACGACCCAGTACAATCACCAAAAATGAACACTGATGCCACGCCAAACACACCGACGGGTGACTTCTTCCTCTGCCGCCGGGATGATGGGGAGCCAATGGGCTCCCTTGAACCCTGGACGGTGGAAGAGGAGATCACCCGTCGGACACGACAGTCCCTACACGCACACCAAATTAGATCAGGGGCACTTCTCATTCAATCATATAACTCCTACGACGCAGACATACTGACATGCATCGCAGACATCACTGACATACCAATCACCACAACACCAGCCGCACACCTCAACACATCACAAGGCATGATATACGCTCGGGAGGTGGCCTGGATGACGCAGGAGGAACTGGCTCTCAGGTTTAAGAGCCAGGGGATCTCCTCCGTCTACAGGCCACCCACCCCAGCACACAAACAAGACTCACACACCCTCATACTGACCTTCAACACAAGACAGCCACCCACACACGTTAAAGCCGGCTACATTAGATACAAGGTCACGCCACGAGCACCCCTCCCTCGTCGCTGTCGGTTCTGTCAACGATACACTCGAAGGGGGGTGTCACGACACAAAACCCACCTGCGCTAACTGCGCCGCATCACACGACATAAGCACATGCACCAGCAGCACACAACGCTGCGTCGGTTGCGGCGGAGACCACACCTCCCGGGACAGGGCCTGCTCTCGGTGGACAAAGGAGAAAGAGATTCTCCTCCGTCTTGTCCACCTAGAGGACTGTGCCCTGCCGCTGGCAAGGTCGTGGGTCAACAACCAGCAACCGAAGCAGCCCACACAATACCACAACATGTCCACGCACTCTACACAAACACAAACATCTCACACGACTACACCACCTACCAAGGCAACACAGACAGACCCAGCAATCATAATCAGGCCGCAAACCAAAGCACCAAAACAAAACAAACCTCGACACTACTCACGCACCCACGCACTACAGGCACCACCCTCAGTACCACAACGCGAAAAACGCAACCCATCAGTAGCGCAACCAGGGGGGGGGCAAGGGGCCATGGCCCCCCCGAAATTTTTGGGGGGCCCGCGAAGCGGGCCCCTGGCTCGGAGTGGGCCACCCTACTCAGAGCCCTGGCTAGGGACCCGCGAAGCGGATCTGTGGCTCGAATCAGGGGCCCTTTGAACCAACAGAAAATCTGGGGGCCCGTTTTAACCAGGGCCCGCCTCGAACCGGGGCCCCTGATAAAGGAAAAGTGCTTTTATCTCTGCGAAGTTTTACAAACATAGGGGCCCGCTCAAAAGTAAGTGCATGTTTTCCGCAGACTTTTTAAAAACATGAGGGAGGCCC
Organism: Ashinkailepas kermadecensis; assembly: GCA_034440615.1. NCBI lineage: Eukaryota > Metazoa > Arthropoda > Thecostraca > Neolepadidae > Ashinkailepas > Ashinkailepas kermadecensis. The sequence goes on from JAOTOM010003727.1 coordinate 130,902, forward strand.
GCTTGCGAGGGGGCCCGCTCTCCAACCATGGCCCCCCCCCCCCGAACTGAAATCCTGGTTCGCGCCACTGCAACCCATCACCAATTCCAGACCCATCAGAACCATCACTAACACCCTACGCAGTACGCAAAAACCTACGCTTCCAACTCGAGACACTCACAGACTCAGACGACAACAACAGTTCAGACAACACCACTGTCACTACCCACGCATCTACAACACGAGCAAACAACAAATCAAACACCACCTCTACCAACAACAAACCACACACCCGCGCCAAAACCTCTCGACACTGAACAACATTCTAACAACTCCCTCCACCTAGTCTCTCCCTACTCTACCCATGATGTGTAAAAGATATTGAAAACAGAAAAAAAAAAAAAAAAACGAAAACAAAAACAACACAAAACAAAACAAAACAAAAACAAAAAGAAAAAAAACAAACAAACAAACAAACAAAAGAAGTAAAACAAGAGAAAAACAAACTACAAGGCTAAATAAATACAAATTAAAAAAACGCAAAACAAACAAGCACTTAACAAAAAGACATAGAAGATAAAGGCCCAAAGCAGTGTATATTAGGCTGGTCCGGTTTGCGTTTTTTTCTCGAAAATGCACTAGGTTGCCCCCCTAGTTTATGCCTTTTTGGGCGCTGAGCGCGATGCGCTCATCAAAATGCCGAATTTCGAAAACCTTTGACCGCGACGCCCGCTCAAAGGTTTCGGCGATTTCGCAAATTCGCCTTTTTCGGCTCATTATGCCGAAAGTTGTGACAGGAAATGGGAAAAGCAGCATGGGCAAGCTGAACCAGGTCTATTTCTTAAGATATTCGTACAAACCAGCGGCTTTCACTCCATTTACATATCTGCAAAAACACTGTATCTGTACTAGTTCCAAATTTCACGGCCTACTTCAGCACGCCACCCATAGATGGCGTTGGTGGCGATCCCGTGTGTTCCATCGCACGGACATTGACAATGGAGTGCAGGGGCGAATTTAAGGGGGGACAAGGGGCCAGTGCCCCCCCCCCCAAAGCCATTTGCCCCCCCCAAACGCCCCCAAAAATGGTCAATATGGCTATTTGCAGCTGTTTGCCCCCCTAAAAACTACCGTTTGCCCCCCCACCCCCCAAACAACCGGCTAGATCTGCCAGTGATGGAGTGACGCTGATTTCAAGGAACCATGTTCTGAGAGTGCTGCAACTATTAAACAATTTTAAATAGCACAATCACAATGCATTATAGATGATAATATATCAAATAATCGGCTCACCACAACCATCACCATTATAGGTTCATTGGGTCCGTTTGAAATTTCATGGCAGCTTATCATAGCTACGGTAGCTATCGATCAGTTAAACTGAGGAGAAATGTTAATTTGTGGTTATTTTTCACGTTGAATCGTGGGAAAAGTATTGAATTTTACGCGAGTAATTATCTACCAAATTACGTTTTGTGCTCAATATTAAATATATTTATCATCCAATGCTATTTTTAATACTTACCTACTGCATTATTGTTTGTTCCAGTGATCGTGACCTTAGCCAGTCGAAAATCTCGCTATCTGTATCGGCACGTCTTCATTCCGGTTTAAATCGTCTCCGAAAGGCGTTGCCAACGATGGAAGGACAAGCATTTAGAAAGAAAATGAAGGAACCTCATCCTCAGTTTGGGATAACGCCTCGTCGCTTGCCTGGAAGCCAGCTTCCCACCATGGCCGACGTCATCGGCCGCTTGATGATGGTCAGATTGGAGAAGATGGAGGAGAGGTCCACAGATGAAAAGCACGAACCAATGAAAGAGTGCATACAGCAAGTGACAGATGAGATATTGCTACTCTGGGACAGGGCTTCACTACCGAAAAGGCCGAGGCCACGTGTTCTGGAAACGGTGAAGCAGCTGTGGGAAAGAAAAGAGGGCGTCCGAAAAACGTCGAAGAAACAGCATTCTGCTCTTACAGCCCGTTTAACAACTGCTGCTGTCTCCGACTTCGGTGAACTCTTCGACATTTCGAACACAGCCCGCCAGCCAGAGCTTGCCAATGACAGAGAGTTCCTGGCCGACCAGCGTGGCCCCAGGAGACGCCACATTGGCGGGGTCGACCAGCAGACGACGGGGCGCTGGCACAGGAGAGATGAGCGGGCCGAGCGACAGGCTCGTCAAGCCAGCAGAGCTGCCACCGTCACTGCCGCCGCCGCCGTCGCCGGACCGTCCGACGAGCCTCGCCATGTCCCAACGGCTGCCCACGCCTCAGGTCCGCGTCACCGATTACTTCATTGGCATTGGCATGCATGGGATTGTCGCTATATTGCATTTAATAAGGGCGACATTACCTCTCCTGACTGCTTCAAACCAACTGATGCTCCCTAACCCACCTCAGGTCGCCTCTCCCGCGCCGACGCCGCTGCCGCTAATGGGCCATCAGCGGCTCCTCGCGCGGCCCGCACGCCCATCGCCGTCGCTGCTGGGCCCTCGGCGGCTCATCCCCCGAGCCGTACAGCAGCTTCGACATCTCGTGCCGCCGCCGTTGAAGGCGCTCCTCTTCCCGTCTCCGTATCCGCAGCTGCCGGCACCTCAGGTCCGTGAAAGACATAATCACTGCATTGTATGCTCCCTAGATTTAATGCCTCGTGAAGAAATATGTTGTTGGAACGATATCCAATCTCGTAAACACCCCTTGCTCCCTGCCTCAGGTCACCCACCCTATCCAATGTTGTAAGCACCCCTTGCTCGATGCCTCAGGTCACCCACTCTGTGCCGCTGCCGTCGCCGCTGCCGGAGCTTCAGGCGTTCTTCCTTCGGTTCGTGTGGCAGCTGTCCACACTTCAGCCGGGACCTACCACGCCGCCGCCGCTGCTGCCGGCTCCTCGGCGGCTCCTCGCCCGTCCGGCGCAGTGGCTGCCGCACCAGCTGGGTCTGGGTCGTCCTGCGCCGCCGCTGAAGGCGCTCCTCTTCCCGTTCCCGCATCCACAGCTGCCGGCACCTTGGGTAGGTGGCACCAGATTCCCTGTTTGCATGCCTGAGAAATAAATGTATTGCCTGGAAACATACCCAATAACTTATCATTCCAACTGTACAAATGCAATGGGGAACGTTTTCTGTAACTGATTAGCTGTCCTAGGTGACCGTTTCTTCTCCTCACCATGCTGGTAAACCCTATTCGCTCCTTGTCTCAGATCATTCTTCCTGCACCGCTGCCGTCGTCGTTGATACCTCCAGCGATGTCAATTCTGGTGCTTCCGCCTCCAGCATCGCCGTCACTCGCACTGCCTCAGCCTCCACTAGTCTACCAGACTGTAGTGATTCTGAGAGCAGGAGTGAGAGCGGCAGTGAAAGCGACCCGGACTTTGTTCTCGCGCGCTGGCACAAGAAAAGGAGGGTGGAGACATCTTTATCGCTAATGTCCGAGGCTGCTGATGCCTGTGATATGGGATCACGGAAAGTATCCAAAATCGTTTCGGCCTATGCTGTAGCGGGGGGGGGAGCGCACAGATTCCGAGGTCAAAAGTGCAGAGAGCTTTAGAGAAGAGCAGGCGGGAGATGGTGCGGGAGATAAGTGCTAGCGCATCATACTGTACTGCAATGTTCTGCGATGGCAGAAATGATCTGACGCGCAGCCAGAGGCCCGGGGCTCCGCTGAAGATGCACAACATCTCTGTCAACATGCATCCCGGCGATGTCTTTGTCGGCCACTTCAGCTGCAGTGGCCGACACACAGGTCAGGCGCTGGCGGACCAGCTCGCCAGCTTCCTCGGGGAGCGGGGCATCGACCTGGCCAAGGTGCACATTGTGGGAGGGGGTGGGACCAACTCGGTGGTGGGGTACAGCAGCGGCTGGATGGCCAAGCTGGAGGCACTCCTGGGCCGGCCACTCACCAGAGTGGTATGCCTCTGCCACCAGGCCGAGTTGCCGTACCGGGCCCTGTTCCGCGCCCTGGATGGCCGCACTACTTCCAAAAGTACGTTCGAAGGGCCAATGGGCCAGATGGTGGCGGGCGCGGTGCATGAGCTGCCATTGGTGGAGTTCCAGCCCCTGGCCTCCGCGGAGCTACCGCTCCTGCCGGCTGATGTAGAGCAGTCGCTGAGCTCGGATCTACGGCTGCTCTACCAGTGTGCAAAGTGCGCGGGCGTCCGGCGATGGCAGCCTAGTGGCGCACCGGATCCACGGCCAGCTCAACTTGGCACGGTGGTACACGGCGCAGAGCCGGCTGCTGCGGGTATATATGTCCCAGCAGAGCCCCGGTGACCAGCTAACGACCCTGGCCCTGTACATCGTGGCCGTGTACGTCCCCACAGTCATGGCCATTAAGTCCAGGCCGGACCTGGTGGAAGCGCCCCGCCACCTGTTTGATCAGCTGCAACGGCAGCAGCGGCACTTGAGCGGCGCCGACCTGGAAACCGTGCAGGAACGCCTGTGCGGGAATGCCCTGATGGCCCACCCAGAGAACGTGGTGCTGTCGATGCTGGGCGACGAGCGCCCGGAGCTCAGGGCGAGGGCCGTGCAGATGGTGCGCGAGGCCCGAGAGCGTCGACAGCCCGGACCAGTCCGCCAGTTCCGGGTGCAAGGCTCAACGATCAACGTACACGGAGCGTACACGGAGCACGCCAGTACACGGAGCTGGTGAACATCAACCAGTATGCTCGGGAGGCCGACATCGAGCCACCATGTGTCCGTCCTCTCACTGATGACGAGCTAGGCCGGCTCCTGGACGAGCCGCTCCGGACGGGGGTGCCCTGCCACACCCAGTCCACCGAGCGCGTCGTCAAGCTGACGACCGAGGCCGCAGCGGCCGTCGTGGGCGCGGAGAGACAAGACGGTCACAGCCTAAATAAGGTGGCCTACCGGCGCCGCTTCAGGGGCCAGTAGACCAGCTTGAAGACCAGACGAAGCAGGGCTAGAGCGTCTGTGGCAGGGTCGGTGGCTTCAGACTGATGAATGGGGCGAGTCTGATGAGATGGCGTCATTTCGGTAGTGGTTGGGTTTTGTTCGATTGGCTTGTGTGTTTGTAATTAGTAATGGACCTCAGACCCTTGGTAATGATTGCTTGTTGATTAATTAATTAGAAATATGTAGTGTAAACACTGGAATTGTTTTATCAGATGCAGATCCAGGGGAGGGGCAACGGCGGAGGGGAGCTGCCCCACCTCACACCCACCCCGATGAAAAGTGGCGACCTTCTGGAGAGGCACCCTCCAGCGATGAAACACACGCGATCGCCACCAACGCCATCTATGGGTGGCGTGCTGAAATAGGTCGTGAAATTGGGAAATAGTACGGACACAGTGTTTTTGCATAATGTAAATGGAGTGAAAGCCACTGGTTTGTGCGAATATCTTAAGAAATATACCTGGTTCACCTTGTCCATGCTGCTTTTCCTATTTCCTGTCACAACTTTCGGAATAATGAGCCGAAAAACGCGAATTTGCAAAATCGCCGAAACCTTCGAGCGGGCGTCGCGGTCAAAAGTTTTTCGAAATTTGGAATTTTGATGAGCGCATCGCGCTCAGCGCCCAAAATGCATAAACTAGGGGGCGACCTAGTGCATTTTCGAGAAAAAACGCAAACCGGACCAGCCTAGTGTATATGTCATGTCTTCTTGAAATGTTCACAAACGGCGATGACCCGACCATACCCCCTGCAGCACCGTCCGGACCACCTCTAACAACTCATCTCTAACCACCTAAACAGCCGATATCACCTGACGGTGGCAGGCTTTGGTGTCCCCAGCAATTGCATCCGGGCCCATACAAATCACTTTGGGGACTTCAAAAAGTCGCGTAGGGATCCCCGAAAATGAGGTTGGGGCTCCCAAAATCCCACCAAGTCCCCTGAAAATCACATTGGGCCTCGAAAATCGTCCTGGGACCCTATAAATGACGCTGAGGGCTCCAAAATGTGGGATCGGGCCTCTGAAAATACCGCTTGGCCTCCAAAACGTCGCGCCGGGACCCCGATAAGTTACACCAGGGCCCAGAACATCACGCTAAGGCCTTAAAAGGTCGGGACGGGTCTCTTAAAATCACGCTGGGTACCAAAACGTATCTCCAGGCCCCCCGAAAATGACGCTGGGCTCCAAAAGACTGGCCGGGCCCCCAAAATCATGCTGGGACCAAAAAGGTTGGGCCGAGGCCCTGATAATCGCACTGGGCCCCCAAAACGTCTGAACGGGGGCCCTGACAATCACACTGGAAGCACAAAAAAATCGGGCCGTGGTCCTTGAAAATCACGATGGGGCCGCAAAAAGACGGGTTGGACCCCTGAAAATCACGCTGGGGGCCTCAAAAGGTCACGTCTGGGCCCCGAACATCACGCTGGGGGCCGAAAAAAAGTCGTGCCGGGTTCTTGAAAGTCACAAGGGGGTCCCAAAAGATTGGGCCGGGCCCCTGAAAATAACTCTGAGACTGAAAGTACCAAAAGGGGGCTCTATTATATTCTATATATTCTAGGGGCACGGCAGGTCGCACCGGGGCCCTAAAAGTCTCATTGGAAACACCCAACAAATGAAGCCGGGGCAACGAAAAAAAAGCAGTCCGGACATGGAAAATCACTTCGGGGTCCCAGCAATCGCTCCAAATGAAACCAAAACGTGTCGGCCCCCAAAGACGTGTCGAGGCCACTAAAATTTGCGATAGGCATCCCCATGAATGACGACAGGGTCTAAAAATCGCACTTAGACCTAAAAACATCGCACCGCTGCCCTTGGAAACCACACACTAGGGGCCCAAAAAAGTTGCGCCGGAGCCGCACAAGTCGGAGCTAGCTTACCAAAAATCAATTCCTACCCGGGAAGTCACTCTGCGGCCACACAATTGCATCAAAGACCCAAAGAAAGCATCGGGCCCCGGAAAAGAAGCGCGTTGGAGCACCGAAAAAATTGACCGGGAGCCTAAAGAATTATACCGGGGCGCAACAATACCGCGCAGGAGGCTTACAAAAAATAAAAGTTGACCCCAAAAAATCACAAAGGGACTCCATCGAGTCGACCCGAACACCGGCAAATTAAGAACAGGCCCCGAAAGAAAGTTCTCCTAAGGGCTTTTCTACTTCTTGGGTACCCTAACCACTAATCATTTGGCCGTTGCATGCAAATAGTAGTATATCATGGAAACTAGGGCACACCACATACCCATTAGTGAGGCTGTAATGGAAGTTGAGCGCATAGCGGAAGTTGAGGAAATTTTGTTTGAACAGTAATAGGTACTAATGGTTTCACTTGCACCAGGAAGATAAACCTATTATTACAAAGGAATTGATTAGTCGTAAAAAGCGTTCCAGGTTGAGCGAGAAATGTGAATTTTAAAGTACTTCTGCTGCATTGATAGTTCTTGTTCAGTACCTCATGTTGCTGTAGCCCATATGCGCGTCCAGGGGGCTGCCCCTCCTACTTAGCGGTGAAAGTTGTGTGTTCACCATCAAAATTATCTGGTTTTCTATCCAAAATTGCTCAACCATGAGACTTTTCGAAATTCCTGGGTACTCCCCTGCTGTTGACTTTGGCCCACCCACTTTTTGAGACGTTCCTACGCCTATGACCTACATCCCATATATGGGCTATCCCAGATAGCCCAAATATATCCCATATAAGTCCCATTTTGGAATGCTGGCTCGGTATATAGGTGACCTGAGGTCAAATGGACCTGAGGTATAGCATCTGTATTGCATCATTAGTAATGTCCAAAATATCATTGATTCCCATTTTGGAGTATTTGAACACAATCACAGCGATACATAACAATGACAAGCCAAGCCACGCAAAACAATTTTTTGGGGAGATATGTGACCTCATTTGACCTTGAAGATATTGACCTAAGTTCATTAAATTTGTACACAATAGAGGGTCTGTTCCCGCGACTTCATCCGGAATAGGTTGAGCGTCCATTTCCTCTACCGGCCGTTCCCGCGCCTCATCAGGAATTGGTTTACCCTCATCGAACCTCAACCGGATGAGAAAAACCTAATCCGGCCGGTCGGTGGTTGAGGAAGGAATACGACAAATGTGCCGCAACAGTGGCGTTCAGCATCAAATAATTTATTTTTCACCTGGCTTAGGCCAGGAGCACAGTCATTGGGTTGTATTATTCGCACCTTCTTTGTTTTAGAGCTATATTTTTGGAAGAAATCCAAGAGACCTGAGATATGTGATGGATATGAGCAGTCACCCATGTTTTTTGTGTCACCCACTTTGTCACTAGTGCACTTCGGGAGCATCCAATACACAAGTGGAAATCTGAGCTGGGTGTCTTAATTTTGATGAGCAAATTGTAGGTTCAGTCATGCATGCCAATTTGCATGCATTTGAGGGAGCATGCTTGCTGATATGCATCCATTATTTTGTTTGCATCCATGTATGTATCAGTGGCTGATGGAGGAGCTCCATGTGCACTGCACATGGGAAGGTGACTTCCCTCTGACGCACGGGCGTTTAAATTTATGAAAATTAGTGGGGGGAAATATATGAAGGCAGTAGCCAGGCCCAAATGGATTGGAGGGCACACTCCCTGTGGTCCAATGTTAGCTGTTAAAATTATTGGGGTAGGGCAAACCAACATTAAGTGGCACATGCCCCTAAAAAATACAGAGAGCAACACCACTGCTCAAACGGTAACCCGCCGAGTACACCGTGCTACTCGAGTGCCCCTCGCTAAGGGGTGATTCGTCCCAAGTTGCCTCTATCAGGATGGGCGCTAAATGACTAAACCTGGTCGATCCGCCCTAAAACTCAAATAACCAACCAACCAACCTCTATCACAGTAAAAGACGTTCATTCAGTATGCCCCAGTGCAGTTCCCTTCCCCCCGCTTAATTAATATTCTTCTGAACGAGAGCGTCAAGGGACTTCCGCAACAACGCCCCTCCGAGGAAATGACTCTCCTCCAGACCTGCCTCCCCGCCCTTGAAAATGTCTGGATCCGTCCCTGGAACAAATGCCTTTGAGCTCCTGAAGCAGCACAAGTCATCGCCATTTATTTATTTATTTGTTTATTTATTTCACGATACATGCCCTCCACGTATAGTGGCTGTTATGGACAGTCTGGGTATAACTCACAGATATTTACCAAGAAAGGATAGATTTGTGGTCAGTGGTGGGAGCAGATGCGCAACAAACATTCATACACCAGCATTATAAAATACCCATATCACTATCTGCACTACACACACCGTACTTGCAACACGAGCTATAAACGAGTAGTTTATAGAAGTGTTAGAAAAGCGATAGCCTAAAGGTGAGTTCATAGTGTACACAAATCCATCGTGTATTTTTTGTTTACTAGTGTTGCTCGTGTAGATAAGCTAGTGCATGTTTCTTGAAGTTAGACAGCCTCGATGTTTTTGTTTCAGTAGGAAGTTTGTTATGTTGGAAGACAGACGAGTAGAGAAATCTCCTGTCATCCACTGTGCGTCAGCTTCCCGGTCGGAATCGGAATCAGAAAACATAGCTTGCAGCGTACTTTATTCATCCTCCAATAGCTGCTGCACAATAGGACTCATTGGGCTTTCACAACAGCAAGTAAGCATATCAATTAATAAAAATATCGGCACTGACATGTGCAAGATCGGAGCAAGGGACCGGGAATGCCACCGATTTGCACATATGCGCCAAATAGCACGCCAACCATACCACCGCCAACAGCTGATTGAAGGACAAAACTCTACCGGTCGTTCCCGCGCCTCCACCTGGAAGACCTCCACTGGCTGAAACTCAAACTATTCCGGATGAGATCGCGGGAACAGACCCAGAGTTCACTACCGTATCCATCCACCCTGCGAATTTCGTTCCTCCAGCTTTTATAGGAGCCGAGATCTTAGGGAGGGGGAGGCAAGGGCGTCGCCACCGGGGGGAGGGGGAAGTCGCCCCCTGCCGTCAAACAGGGGGGGGGCGCCGCTCCCCTGAAATTTGAGGAGGCCCCTATCCGGAAATGCACAGGAAAAAAGTGAGCAATGAGGCCGACGAGACACGAGAGGAGGCCTCCAAGACGTGAGAGGAGGCCCCTAATTTGAAGGAGTCACCTAGGAGAGGATAGGAGGCCCCAGAAATCCCGAGAGTGCCAACAATTGGCACGGAGGCCCCCAGGAATGCAAAGGATGCCCCCGGGATTGAAAAGGAGGCCCCCAGGATTGCAAAGGAGGCCTCCATGATTACAAAGGAGGCCCCTGGATTCAAAAGGAGGCCCCAGGATTGCAAAGGAGACCCCCAGGATTGCAAAGGAGGCCCCCAGGTTTGCAAAGGAGGACTCCAGGATTGCAAAGGAGACCCCCAGGAATGCAAAGGAGGCCCTCACGATTGCAAAAGAGGCCTCCAGGATTACAAAGGAGACCCCCATGATTGCAAAGGATGCCCCCAGGATTGCAAAGGAGGCCTCCAGGATTGCAAAGGAGGCCCCCAGGATTGCAAAGGAGGCCTCCAGGATTACAAAGGAGGCCCACATGATTGCAAAGGAGGCCCACATGATTGCAAAGGAGGCCCCCAGGATTGTAAAGGAGGCCTCCATGATTACAAAGGAGGCCCCCCATGATTGAAAAGGAGGCCCCCAAGATTGCAAAGGAGGCCCCAGGATTGCAAAGGAGGCCTCCATGATTACAAAGGAGGCCCCCTGGATTGAAAAGGAGGCCCCCAGGATTGCAAAGGAGGCCCCCAGGATTGCAAAGGAGGCCCCCAGGTTTGCAAAGAAGGACTCCAGGATTGCAAAGGAGACCCCCAGGAATGCAAAGGAGGCCCTCACGATTGCAAAGGAGCCTTCAGGATTACAAAGGAGACCCCCAGGATTGCAAAGGAGGCCCCCAGGATTGCAAAGGAGGCCTCCAGGATTATAAAGGAGGACTCCAGGATTGCAAAGGAGGCCCCCCCAGAATTGCAAAGGAGGCCCCCAGGTTTGCAAAGGAGGACTCCAGGATTGCAAAGGAGACCCCCAGGATTGCAAAGGAGGCCCTCACGATTGCAAAGGAGGCCTCCAAGATTGCAAAGGAGGCCCCCAGGATTGCAAAGGAGGCCCCCAAGATTGCAAAGGAGGCCCCAGGATTGCAAAAGAGGCTCCCAGGATTACAAAGGAGACCACCAGGATTTCAAAGGAGGACTCCAGGATTGAAAAGGAGGCCCCCAGGATTGAAAAGGAGGCCCCCAGGATTGCAAAGGAGGCCCCAGGATTGCAAAGGAGCCCCCGGATTGCAAAGGAGGCCCCCATGATTACAAAGGAGGATTCCAGGATTGCAAAGGAGGCCCTCAGGATTGCAAAGGAGGACACCAGGATTGCAAAGGAGGCCTCAGGATTGCAAAGGAGGCCCCATGATTACAAAGGAGGACTCCAGGATTGCAAAGGAGGCACCAGGATTGTAAAGGAGGCCCCCAGGATTACAAAGGAGGACTCCAGGATTGCAAAGGTGACCCACAGGATTGCAAAAGGAGGCCTCCAGGATTGCAAAGGAGGCCCCAATACGGGAAGGGAGACCTCAGAGAATGAGAGAAGGCCCTAAGACGGAAGAGAAAGCCAGTGGATATGAGATGAGGTTTCGGAGACGTAAAAGCAGTTCCTGAAACGGGTAAGGCTCCACCAAGATAGAAAAGGATAATCCAGAAAAGTGGCAGGAAGCACCTAATTCGGAAGAGGACGATATAAGATTGGAAAGAGACCCTATGATGCACGAGGAAGCCCCTAAAATAGGAGAGAATGGCCATTAGATAAGAGGGATGGCTCCCAGGCGAGAAAAAAGGCTTCAAGACGGGTAAGTAGGTCCCCAGGAAATGACAAGGTAACTGAGATAGGAAAGGTTGCGTGTAATTTGGAAGAGGAGCCACCTAAGAGAGAACAGGAGTCCACCAGGAGATAAGAGGCCAACCTTAAAATGGGAAAAGATAGAATCAAAACGCGGAACAGGAGGCCCCGAAGACATGAGAGGAGGCCCCTAATTTGAAAAAGAAAGCCTCAAAAAGAAAAAAGGAGGCCCCTGCCGGACTCGAGAGGAGTCCCTCGAGATGGAGTAGGAGGTCTCCAGGGCCGAATGAGGCCCCGACGACCGGAAGGAATTCCCAGGAAATGAGAGAAGGCCCTTAAAATGGGAGTGGTAGGTGGGTGGATCCAGCATAGAACGACCAGAGGATAACACCCTTATGTCACCGATTTCGACGATACCTTCCTCCCAGGGGTAATCGATGGTTCTGATCACGGCTGTGATATTTATTTTTTCCTCCGGTAAGCGGTTTCAAAGTTATAGCCTCAGGAAATTTGACGATCCACAAGTGCAGGACTATTGTAGAGCTCAATTTTCGCCCTTATGCTGTAAGGTATGTGAATAAAAATATATACCGGGTTGTTAGGAAAGGTACATAGATTAACAGTGATTCATAAATAGAAATGTACCTCTCTTAGAAGTTCGGCAAAAAAATTCCCAAAACTTGGAAATTTTGAAAACATATTTTTCTATGAATTCTCCGGAAAATTTTCGACTGCATGTGATTCAGCATTCTTTGAACTACGGGATCAATCAATAAAAACGTGGAACGGACAAAGAGTAACGAGCCGCATGCCCTTAAATGTACCTATGTCACCCCGCTCGCTCGTTAAATCCGGCCGCCGCGCCGCCCGGGTGCGGCCCCGCAGCGACGCGGCGATGACGCAGCCGGGGGAGGGAGAGGGAGGGGGAGATAAAACGTTACGCGAGGGGAGGGGGAGATAACGGAGCGGGTCGTGTTGACAAGACGGTGCCATTCTCATGGTGGTGATGGGGTGTCAGATGCAGACTATGCGACATTGACGGTCAGTCCTTGTTTTGTGGTCGTGCCTGGAGCATGTGTCTATTGTAGGACTAGTCAGCAAAGCCGGGTGTGAGGATGGCGCCGCTCCCGAAGAACCCATGTTGTTCTGACCCATTCAAAGTACATAAAGTAAGCGCAAGAAAAGGTTTAAGAACTGTATCAAAGCAACTGGTAGTGGTGCAGGGTGACTTTTCTGAGAATTATTCTTTCGTAGTTCAGGACGCTGCTCAGGGATTTTATTGGGATTCATCTCAATGTACCGTGCACCCTTTCGTGGTGTATTGGCGGGAGGGGGGCATGTCATGTCATCAGAGTTATTGTTTCATATCTGATGGAATGAAGCACAACACTGCCATGGTGCACGTCTTCCTCCGACGCCTGATACCCGAGATGAAAAAGAAAGTACCGGGGCTACAAAAGGTGTTTTATTTTACTGATGGCTGTGCTGCCCAGTACAAGAATAGGTTCAACTTTGCGAATATGTGTCATCATGATGCGGACTTCGAAGGCGTGAAATGTGAATGGCACTTTTTCGCCACTTCACATGGAAAGGGAGCGTGCGATGGAATCGGGGGTACGGTGAAACGTGCCACGCGACAAGAGAGCTTGCGGCGCCCTGTAAGCGGCCAAATTCTGACAGCCGAGGCAATGGCCAAGTTTCTGAGCGAAAAGTTCGTGAGTGTCATCCATACGATATTTGTATCCAGCCTTGAGGTAGCAAAGGTGGCTACTGAGTTGCAGGCGCGGTTCGATGCTGCCAGAACTATCAAAGGGACTAAGAAGCTCCACAGGTTTGTCCCTGTGAGTGCCACCACCATGCGCGTCCATGAGCTGTCCACAGACGATGGTTATGATGTTCGAGTTACGCATTAAAATGACCAGGGACAGTGAAACAAACATCGTAGGGATGACAACCTGCGTGCAAATGTGCGATGTTATAAATCTGCGCGACCGGCTGTTGTGCCCATTGTCTTGCATAGTGCGTGCTTACCTGCTCGATCAAGTGCATTTGTTCCGTCATATAATCGTTATTGATCGAATGACTTGTTGTTGTGCTGGTTTCTTTCAAGAAACTGAAACCATTGTAATTGCTTTGGTGTTCCTGTTTCAGTGTTGCATTGCAAACGTGCGACTCATATGGCATGCAAACGAACAGTCCAGAAACATAGTGTTTGATGTGTTGGATGGTGGTACGATGGTATCAGCGGCGCATTTTGTGATTTGTCGAGGGGGCGGATGGAGAGGCGGTGGGCGACACGACGTGGGCCCGAGGGAAGGTACTGCGATAAAGTTCACAGATATTCAATGGTTAAATCGGAACAAAGGACTGGAAACCGGTTTCGCATTGAAGAGACAGGTTGTCGCAACCAGTGTCTGCCCCCCCTCTTCCGCTGGCATCACATTACACGCTTGTCAGCGTCGTCGCTGCGCGGCCGCGCGCGCGCGGCGGCCGGGTTTAACGTGCGAGCGGGAGCGACATCGGTACATTTAAGCGCATGGGGCTCGTTACTCTTTGTCCGTTCCACTTTTTTTATTGATTGATCCCGTAGTACAAAGAATGCCGAATCACACGAAGTCGGAATTTTTCCGGAGAATTCATATAAAAATTAGTTTTGCAAAATTGCCAATATTTTGCAATTTTCTGGGCCAACTTAAAAGAGGGATACATTTCCATTTATGAATCACTGTTAATCTATGTACCTTTCCAAACAATCCGGCATTTATTTTTATTCACATTCCTTACAGCATATGGGTGAAAATTGCCGTCGAAAATATTCTTGCACGTGCGGATCGTCATATTACCTGAGGCTATAACTTCGAAACCGCATGCCGCAGACAAAAATTAATATCACAGCCGTGATCAGCACCATCGATTACCCCCGGGAGGAAGGTTTCGTCGAAATCCGTGACAGGAGGGTGTTAAATCGACACCTCGGCTGGATGATCTGTGCGGGAATGACCCAGGTAGCAGGTATGGAATGAGGCGAGGTTTCCAAAATTGAAGATCCCCTCAAGACGGGTAAGCTTTGCGAGGACAAAGGAGGAAGCCCACGAGGCGTGGCAGGAGGCCTCTAATTTGGCAGAGGATGCCCCTGGAACATGAGAGGAAATCCCATGCCATGTTAAAGGGGCCCCAGGATGTGGGAGGAGGTCCTACAAAACGGGAAAGGAGGACCATTGAATATGGAGGAGGGTAGGACGGACGAGAAACGTCCAAAACCGGTAAAGAAGCTCCAGGAAATGAGACGAGACCCCTAAGACGCGAGAGGAGGTCTATAATTTGCTAGAAGCATCTGAAATGGCAGGAGTCGTGCCGGGCTACTTGAAAATCACGACATGGGCCCAAAAAAGATCCGGCCGGGGCCCCTGAAAATCTCGCTGAGCCTATGGGTACCAAAAATGCACGCCCGGATCATGAAAATCACGCTAGGGGCACGATAAGTCGTACCGTTCCCCAACAGTATCATTTAGACACAAATGAAGCCGGGGCAACGAAAAACAATCCGGACATGGATAATCACTCTTGGGCCCCAACAATGACACTAAAAGCATCCAAAACGTATTGGACACCCACAAAGTGTCGAGGTCGCTAAAACACGCGCTAGGGATCCAAGCAAATGACGTCGGGACACAAAAGATTACATTGGAATAAAAAAAGTAGCGTCGCAACCTTCGAAAATCTCACTGGGGACCAAAAAAGTCGCGCCTGGACCCCAAAGGTTGCTGCTGCCCCAAAAATCAATTATCAACCGGAATGTCACTCTGTGCCCCAAAAAATCGGGTCAAAGTCCCCGCAAAACCCGTTGGGCATTGGAAAAAAACGTGTCCGGGCACCGAAAAAAATCGCACCTGGAGACCGAAGAATCGTACCAGGACCCAAAAATATCACGTAAGGACATATATAAAAAATAGAACTCCTTCGGTGGCCGCAGTGACATATCAAAGGGGCAAATGGCCCCTCCCTCCTAAGAGGGATATGCTCCCAAGAATCGAGCCGAGGCCCCCGAAAGTCGCGCTGGGACCACAAAAATTCGCGTCGGTCCACCAGAATTCGCGTAGGGGCTCAAAGTAAATACGTCGGGCCCCAGAAAACTCGCTCCGAGGCACGAAAATCTGCAACAGGAACCGCCAAGATCGCGTTGGGGTCACAGCTAAGTACAACGCGTCCCGCAAACTCGAACCGGTCCCACCAAATTTCGCGCTCGGACCCACAATTCGGTAGTACCAAAAATTTAGCGCTCGGACCCATCGGTAGTACCAAAAATTTGGTCTGGGCATCAAAAATTAACTTCGGGGCTGCCAACAATTGGCGTCTATGGCCCCACATAGGCACCGTGTGACCCCCAAAGTCCCATCGGTATCCGAAGAATAAAGCCGGAGGCCTCCAAAATAAGGAGGGATTGCAAAAAAGTCCGGGTCAGGACAATGGTTCTGGAGCACCGAACATGTCATCAGATGCCTTGACAAATCGCGTACGGCATCGAAAAACATACCGGAGCTCGAAGAAAATCGAGGTGAGATACAAAACATGGCACCAGGGACTCGAAGACTCAGGGCGGGATTCGGAAGTTAAAGAAAATTCAGAAGAGATCCACAAAAATCGCGTTGAGCCCAGATAACTGGCGTTGGGTCCCGGAACCACGGGCCTGGGCGCGATAAGTCGCGCTGGGACCCAGAAAAATCGCACCGAAGCCTCAAAATCGTACTGGGGCCCCACAAATGTGCGTCAGAAGCCCCAAATAAACACATCGGGACCCTAAGAGCACAACGGGGACCGAAAATGCGACTGACCCTTGAAAGCGCAGTCTCGTAAAAAGCGGCAGGGTCCGAAAACATGCGTTGTAGCCATAACTATATATACCGGGAACACTAAAAAAAACAAAAAAAAAAACACACCGGAAGCTCTCAAGGCACACAGGGGCCATATGACCGCACAAGGGCCTGGAAAGAGGCTGGGGCCGCAAAAAGCAACATGATCCCAAAACGAACAAAAATACCGGGCACTAAGTAAACACATCGAGATCTTTGAAAGAGCCCCGACAACTAAAAAAAAAATATTAGGTGCGCAAAAAAGCAACAAAACCCTAAAACGAGCAGGGGTTTCGAAAATGCGTTGGGCCTCTGACAAAAATGAATTGGAGCCTTAGGACACATCCGTAGACGAAGAAATACGAAACGGGTCCAAAGAAGTACACTCAGACAGGGCTTCGGTTTGGTAGCCAACCTGGAAGCATGTTTAATCAAAGATATGAGGTGCATGAAAGCTCAGCGGGTATCCGCATTTCTTCACCATAAAATATGGTAAGAAGGGAACTAATGACCGAATTTAATTAATCTAATTTTCGCAGCGAACGCCCATACGAAGCATTTTATCACGTCAGATATGGCGTAAGTCTATCATGTGGCAGCAATTAACAAAGCGTAGGAGGCCCAGCAGAATCCGTAGCATCGCACGAAGTGTGGCGAATGCGCCGAATGCGCAAGATGGGTGTGCACGTGCACTAACGTTGGCGTCGTGGCGACCGGGCACTATGAACTGGAATGTCTGAAATTGGAAAATTTTACATTTGAAAGTGTTTGTGCAGGTGTAATTTCAGCAGTGCGAGGTGACTTATCAAGGAATACCAAAAGAATACATTTGAATAGGTTGTGGGAGCTAGGGTTGAAATCCGACGAATCAGAAACGATAGTGGTAGATTAGGCCCCTCCACAGGATAATTCAGTTGATCACTAATTATTTTATTTCAATAGTTCCCCTTTGACAAAATAGTGGTCGAAATCGGAAGACTTTATTCCGTAGTTGGACCCCGTCCAAATACGTTTGCCCCTCCCCTTGACGCAAATACGGGTGCGTCACTGGTGTCTCAATAATTTTCAGAACTTACGCCCATGGAGCAAAGCCAACATTGCGGGGGTAAATTCCCCCTCACAAGCATACAAAACAACACCGATGCCCCATATTAAATGGGAGGAATGATTTTTTAAAATGTATTTTCTTCCTACAAAGTTGTCTTCTGTGATTACAGCCTGGACGATAGAGCTTCCCAGCTTCAGTACCTTCTCAACGACATAATTTACAAAACGGTACAGCACAGCGATAACCATGGGCGTGACGGCGTGGAATTCGAAGGTTTTGCATTATTTATGCATTGTCATTGTTACATTGTTGCATTGCCATTGATGCATGGTTGTTCAATGCTTGTTCTTGCCGTGAATTTATTTGCGGAGTATTTATTATTTTAGCTTCTGTGCCAAGTACCTTGCAGCCAGCACCAAATGTTATGATAAACATTAATAAATCCCTAAGATAACGATCAGAAAACCAATTAAATCCACTTCTCGTTGTCACCTTCGCGAAATTGTTGTCCTGGGACTGAGAAATGATCGTTTAAGTTTGTTTTTGAGATCAATCTGGTGGGAATGACTAACAGTAGTGATGAACCTAACTATATTCAGTTAAACTTGGTGAACAAAGAAGTGGGCTGATCAATGGGAGATATCTTTAAGATATGCTCGGCACGAGCCCCACCAGCTCGCTACAATCTAGAGGCCAGCGGGAAGATTCTTCTCGTGGATAAAGCATAAAGATATTGGTTTGTTTTGGCACTGACGTATTTATCTACATTTGCTTATTTATACCCTGGTATGGCTCGGTTCTCAGCGAAAAAAAAGATTCTTGCTATTGCGCTTTGCGTAAATTATATACCATGCCAAGAACAAACAAGACATCAATATGAAATCATGTTCCCATTCGGGAACCATACTAAGAGCCTAAAAAGCAAGAGGAGGCCCTAACACAGTGGAGGCCCCTTTTTGTGGAGCAGGAGGCCCCCTATCAACATTGCCCCCCTGGAACAATTTCGTGGCGACGACACTGGTTGTAATGGCTTATTTTGTAATCAAAAATAGAATATTGTAAATCATTCTATGTCTTTTTGGATTGCTTAACGCATTGAGAATGTTCTCAGCTATCATTTCTTACCTCACTTGTCCAGGTTTTTAGAATGCATCTTACCTTTCTCAGTCGTCAAACTCCGACAACATTTGTGCACGCATGCATCGTTTTTTCCACACGTAATGTTGTCCATGTTCATGGACTTGTTACTACATCAAATTTTGTGAAAATTGTCATAAAAACTGTGACCTGGTGTGCGTCAAGCATTTGCTGATGCCATGGCGCCACGAATATGGCATCAGAAATGGTCGATAAATGCATTGATGGCCAGTTTTTCCCTTGAGTTATTACACTGTGCATCGGTGTGGTCACAGTGGGTCAGACTGTGCCATCTGTGTTGTCACGATGGGTCAGACTGTGCCGTCTGTGTGGTCGCCGTCGGGTGGACCGGGACAGACACTGGCTCTCTAGGTCGGATGATGCGCACATTCATAATAATTATACCACATACTGCGCGGTTTGCAGAGAATGGATCGTGACTTTCAGCACAGGCGTTTGGCTTCGGTTCGCTGACTAGGGAGGATGAGGGCATCACAGTAATGCATTCAATGCCTGTCACAGGCGTCACGGCAAATTACGCACCGCCAACTCGCCACGGTCACCTGACAGGATGCCCCAGGGCAGACTCGTGTCACGCCGTGCATCATTCTTCCCTGCCGGACGTCATCAGCTGCCCATGCCACTCTTAATTTGAGTGGAAATTGTTGCCGACATGCATGTACCGCGTGCATGCATGTACGCACATGCAGTACCGGTGGTGCAGACTGCGCCAGACGGTCGTTGCGCGGCTGCAGCATATTGTGGTGGACCAGCAATAGTAGGCCGCCGTACCGCCTGACTTGCTGATTGATTTCTGCCTGCTTGGACACTGCTAGTGACGGGTCTCAAGGGACGAATGAATTTCCAGTACTCATTTGATTTGCCTTCCAGTACTCATTCGACCCCGCAAATGTTTATCATACGTGTCACGGGAATAGTGAGTTCAAAATGGCCGCCAAATATGAAATGGTGCTTCCTTTGCACCGAGAGCAGCGCCTGCCGCTGGTCCCCTGTGATGGGAGGGCACGTGCCAGTGGCACGTGCTCTCCCATCACACGGAACTGGTCGGTGGCACGTTGTGCCACGGACCAGTTCCGACCCACCACCACTCGGCCGACAGATGTCATCACCACCAGCACGGTGCTCACTAGTAGTGCGTATCAGTCGGCTATAGGAACCAAAGTAGTAACGCACGGAACTGACTTCATAAACTCCAACCAAGGAGACACCGCACGTTTATGGCTGGCGATAAGCAAAATAAACAGACCTACTCTTGTCCGCCCTTTCCACTGAGACGATAGTGCGACCAAGTGACGGAAACTCTGATTTAGAAGCTGTCTTTTCTCCAACAAAAGTTCTCCCGCAACTTCACTCAAACAGCTGACAAAAGCATCCTGACGTATTAGACCAATGGTAGAGTCGCTCTCTCAGACACCTCAGAAACGACAGCGGGAAAGGTCAAATAATCTGATCATCTTACGTATCACGGCTGCATTCGTTTTTATGGAGTGAACACATCCAAACGCGGGACAAATTCATTCTCCTCTGAATTCTTCTGGAAGAACCATTGACATAGAAGTAAATTCCCTCAAAACACTGTGGAGGACATGTGTGTCGAATTATCCCGCCAAGTGCATCATAGCCCATCCTCCAACCCCAGAGAAAACAGCCATGATGTTCTACACTTTTTCTTTTGCTTCCCCAGCACAGGGTGCTTCGTATCTGTGAAACAATAGAACTTGCCAAACCTGTCCGGATGGGGAGAGGGGGGCGGTTCCCGTAGAGTGTAGGTTCCGTGCTCGCCGCAGCGCGGCGCTGCTATCGAGGCTCTCGGTATAACTAGGTGACCGCTGCGGGACCTAGCCAACTCAGCGCCCCAAACACGGTCTGCACGTGCGGTCAGGTGCACACCGACAGAGGCAGCCATGCACCAGCCCCGTATCGCGACAGCTGTCCTGCTGCTGATAGTCTCCACCCTGACAACAGGTCAGTAAACATTCGCAGCACAGGTGGTGGTACTATGGAGATGGACACTGCTAACCATCGGCATGCTAATTCCGATGTAAGGTGTGCATGTAAGGTGCACGGGGGTGCATATCCAAGTTGGAGGGAGGTGCATATCCAGGATGTAAGTATTTGTATATCCAAGACACCCGAGGGTCTACATCCAAGTTGTAGGAAGGTGCATATCCATGATGTAGGAAATGAGTATAACCAAGGTGCAAAAAATTGTACATTTAAGGTGTGCGAAGGCTATGTCCAAGCGGTCTAAAAACGTGAATGTCCCAATAAGCGTATATCCAAGGGCGTATATTAAAGGTATTAAACGGTGTAATAACTTGTGGGAAGGTGTATGTATAGCTCAACAGACTGGGCAAGGAGGTGTTATCCCTTTGGATGTTCTAGACCTAGATTTCGAGAACCGATTATATGACTCCAATACTTGTAACAGTGATAAGTATTGAACGAAACACAGTCACCATTACGTGACTCTCAGAACTGCGTCTTCAATGTCTTTCACATGACCCAGATAATCGATTTACACCAGAAAACACATAGGAATTTGAGTAATTGTGTTCAATGAGAAAACATGTTTTTATACCAACATCCTCAATGTGATAGGTCAATGTCGAATAGGTCGAGCTCATAGAGGTTGGGTTTGCGTTTATTGGGTTGGGCACTTCGGCCTGCTCAGGCCATTTCGTGCCGTGAGTAGAATGAATGGAATTTATGTTATGACAGTCAGTTTATAACTCTTGAAGCAGGTTGGTTTTTCGGAGAAAAATGAAAAGTAGATTGATGAGGGAAGGATGCTGATCTCTTAATAGTGTGGGTAAAGAAAAGGGGATATTGTGTGTACGGCAGTAGTTGGTAAGTGTTTTTCGATGTTCATGGTATTTTTGACAGTGTAGGAGAATATGTGAAACTGTAAGATGAGTGTTGCATGATGGGCATGAAGGTCGTGGTGAAGCAGTGTAAATATATCGATGGGTGAGAAAAGTTTGACCTATGCCGAGCCGTGATATAACTTTTTCTTCTTGTCTGTTTTTTTATATTATGTGGTCCAGTTTTCGATGAGAGGTTTGATGAGACGTAATTGTGTGTAGTTTGTGATTTCCGTCCATTGTTGGTTCCAAAAATGTCGAATGTTCTGTCGTATTGTTGATTTGATGGCGTCAAAATGTGGTGGGATTTCTGTGATGTGTGGTAATTGTAATGATTGTTTTGAGAAATGATCTGCTTCCTCGTTTCCTGGGATGCCACAGTGACTGGGCACCCACAGGAAACGGACCTTCATGCCCATCAGATGAAGTGTTTCAAGTGTGTCGTAAATGGAAATATGGCAATGGTGTGATAAGGAAAGTGAAGAAAGAGATTGAGGAACAGATTTTGAGTCGGAACAAATGACGACATGGCGCATGGGGTGACATATTGAACGGTTGCGAACATAGCGAAGGGCAATGAGAATGGCATGCAATTCGGCGATAAAAATGGAGGTCCCGTCTAGTAAGCGATGCTGTTTTGTGTGTGTACCGGAAACAATGGCATTTCCTGTGCAATTTGCGTCTTTGGATCCGTCGGTGAAAACAAAAGGAACATGGTGATAACGAGAACGAAACTGGTGGAATTTTTGTTTGGCGTATTCTGGACATAGCTGTGATTTTGGAGTGGTGGTGAGATAGAAAATATGTCTCTCGGCCATCTGCCACGGTGGTGTAGTTGGTGATGTGGAATGTTGTATTGGAGTTGTGTAGAAAATGTTTTAATGCGTGAAGCTATGGTAAGCCCGGTTCGCTTTTCGGCAAGACCTAAATATTCGTGGTGTAGATTTGGGAGAATTTGTAAAGATGCGTGTGTGGGGTGGTGTTCTCTAAATTGAATTTTGCGGCATATCTGACTGAGTGTTTGTTCAAATCTTCGGAGACCTAATGGTGGAATTCCTGATTCGATTTGTGAAGAAGTAATGGGAGACGTGGTCATTGCACCGAGTGCTATGCGAATACATTTATTTTGTAAGGTGTCCAAAAGTTTCAAAGCGGAGGTACTGCCACTTGCTTAAACTATGAAGCCATATTCTATGATGGGAAGAACCAAGGATTTCTATAATTGTAATAGCGTGTGACGATCGGATCCGAATGATGAAGACGTAATACAGCGAAATAAATTGAGTCTGTGAAAACATTTGGTTTGGATGTGTTTGACGTGCTGGTGCATGGAAAGCTTGCGATCGAAAATAACACCAAGAAATTTGAACGAATTTACAAAATGTATGTCAGTGTTTCCGAGGTGAAGTGGTGTATCTGGATTTGGGCACGGAGTTGATTTGCTGAATATCATTGTGGCAGATTTTGGAGCTGAAAATGTGAAACCGTATTTGATGGACCATTGGTGTATTCGGTCAAGTGCGTTTTGGAGTCTAAATAAGCAATGTGTTTCATTTTTATCTGTGCACCAAATTGCGCTGTCATCTGCAAAAAGGGAGTGTGATATCTGAGGTGTCATGTCGGTGAAAATATCGTTAATGATGATGTTGAATAAGATTGGTGATAAACAGCTTCCCTATGCTAATCCATTTTTCATGAAATGTAACTCGGAAATCGCTGACCTGCACCGAAGATTAAAATGACGGGAACCGGACAAAAATCCTATCAAATAATGAACTAAATTTCCTTTGACGCCGAAGTGAAGAAGTTTGGAAATTAATGCCGGTTTGTATACCATATCATACGCTTTACTAATGTCTAAAAATACTGCAATGGTGTGTTCATGTTTTGTATAACCAAGGCGTATGTTAGTTTCTAATCGAATGAGATGATCTATTGTACTGTGGCCATGACGAAAGCCGCATTGAATTGGAGATAACAGATGATTTGTTTCTAAGTACCAGGTCATTCTTTTTACAATCATACGTTCTAAAAGTTTTCCTAGACAACTGGTAAGAGCGATGGGTCGGAAATTGTTGGGGTTGCTGTGTTTTGCTGGGTTTTGGAATAGGGATGATGAGGGCTTCCTTCCAGGTTTCGGGGAAAGTATGGCCAGACCATAATGCATTAAATGTTTGTAAGATGCAATGTTTTGTGTCGTTAGATAAATGTCTGAAAAGGAATAATGTAAATTGTCGGGACCTACAGAAGTATTATCGGCTGAGGAAATTCCAGTATCTAGTTCTGAAACTTGAAACGGGATATTGTCTGTTTCAGTGTTGTCCGAATCGAATTGTGCCAAATCGGTGTGAAATGTGTGTTGTGCATTTTGTAGAAATTCCGGTCTGTAGTGGTTGTCAGAGCTATTGTGAGCCATGGTGTCCGCTATTGTATTTACTATTGTTTGTGGGTCTGTAATTGTGGTGTTTTGAATTTTCAGTGCCGGGAGTGATTTAAATGGAGTGCGTCCTGATAATCGGCGGATTAACTGCCAGATTTTGCTTAAAGGTGTTCGAGAGGTGAGTTGCTGTAAATATAGTGACCATGAACGGCGACGAGCTTCGCGAATGATGCGGCGTGTCTTCGCACGTTCATAATTACGGTTGACTAAATTTTGCTGGTCCGGATGGCGTAAATATTTTCTAAATGCTCTCTTTCTTACGGCTATTGCTCGGGAAACTTCTATCGACCACCAGGGGACTGGTGTTCTTTTTGTGAAAGGTGTTGTTGGTGGAATAGCGGTGGAAGCTGCTTCGAAAAGTGTTTTGGTAACTCGGTTGATGTTTTCGACGGGAGAAATGTTGGGGTTGTATTGAATATGTCAAAGGTCCTGACAAGTTGTCCAATCGGCCTTCGACATTTTCCAGCGTGGGATAAAATTGGGTGTGGTATCGGAATTTGTTGAAATGATTGGTATTAATTTAATGGGGTAATGATCGCTATCATGAATGTCCGTGTCTATTGTCCAATGAAAATCGTTGGCTAGGGCTGGAGAACAGATTGTTAAATCGATGGCAGTTTCTGTATTGTGACCGAGGTGGAAAAATGTTGACTCACCGGTGTTGAGTATTACTAAATTGTGTCTGTCTAAGATGTGTTCAACTATGCGTCCGCGAGTGTCTGGAAGTGTGCGTGTTCTATCCCACGCTGGACTATGGGCGTTAAAATCGCCAAGTAAAATGAAAGGATTTTTGAATTGGGCTATGAGGTTTTCTAATTCTGTCAAAATGTTTGTGTTGTCTGTAGATGGTGGAATATATAATGAACATGCATCTATGTTCCTAGCATGAAAACGCATAGTACAAGCCACGGCTTGTAATGGTGAATTGAGTGTAATTTGTGTATGTATGTAATCATTGTTTATGTAAAGGGCTGTACCGCCACTGGGGTGTGATCCTCGGACCTCATCGTGGCAGTATAGCGAATAATTGAAAAGATTGAAATTATTTGTATCGGTGGGTAAGGACCAGGTTTCCTGAAGTGCGATGAGAATAGGTGTGATAATACTAAAGAAAGCTTTCATTTCGGCCCATTTGGATAATAGACTATGGCAATTCCATTGGAGAAATATGGACATTGGTGCAAATTAATGTTTGTTGGCACCTTTTGGTGCCTGGCGCAGCCACGATTGCAGCTCGGGCGGGTATGTGTGTTGGGTGCGTCCGGCAGCGATTGCCCCGCCTGAATCGTCCGGCCGACCGGTGACCTTGACGGTCGGCTCATGTCGGTCGGCCACTGCCGCGGGGGTGCCCGTCGGCTGGGAGTTGGTCGGGTCACGTGGGCGTCGGCCGGCGCTTGACATACCGGGCCGGACCGGCGGCCCGCTGACGCGGAACGAGAATTTGCTCCCGCAGCGGAGTGACTGCGGGGCCTATCACTCCTCCCTGGAGTGGTTCGTTTGTTTGGAGCCGGAGTGGTCTGAGTGCTGGGAGCCAGGGTGGTTTGTGTCGGAGTGGTCTGAGTGTTGGTAGCCAGGGTGGTTTGTGTCGGTGTGGTCAGTGGAGTAAGTTTTTTTAGAGGAGCTAAACCGGGAATCATGTCTGTTTGCATCGAGGCAGAAGTTGTGTTGACGCGACGTGTGGGGGGAGAAACGGTGGTGGCCGCCTGAGCATACGTTTTCGTTGATGGGGAGGTAGCTTCGACAGACCGTCGGGCCTGGGGGTATGACACCCCGGTCGTGGTCTTCACAGCGCAGACCTCCTTCTCCTTGCGCCAAACTGAACAGAGGGGTGATGTGGTCAGGTGATCGGAGGTGTTGCAGTTGAGGCAGTGGGCAGGTTTGGAGCAGGTGGATTCGGGATTAGGTGGTTCGCCGCACTTTGGGCAGCGGGCTGGTTGGCGGCATGTTTTACTGCCATGCCCAAAGCGCTGGCAATTGAAACAGCGGAGAGGATTTGGAATAAATACACGGACTGGGTATCGAAGGTAGCCGGCGAGGAGGGTCTTGGGAAGAGTTGTAGAATTGAAGGTAAGGACTAGGAGGCTCGTATCACGTTTCTGGCCGTCTTTGAAGGAGGTAATGCGGCGGACGTGGGTCACCCCCTCCGGCCCGAGCTCCGCCTGAATATCTGCCTCAGACATGAAGCGGAGCTCAGGCGCGAAGACGGTGCCCTTGGTGGTGTTGCGGTTGGAATGGAGAGTGATGGTGACGGATTTTCCACAAAATGTGGTGGTGCGGAGGAGGGCTTTGGTTTGGGCTCGGGATTGGGTTTTAATGACCAAGGTTCCGTTCGCATGGGCTTCAATATGGGGATTGGCTAGGGAGCAGATGGCAAGGAGTTGTTTAGTCGGCCATAAAACGTTGATACGGCGGAAGGAAACGGATTCCTCGACAGGCTTGACTACTATGTAAGAGCCAATACTGTCGAGGTAGGGTTCAATGCGTTGGATGGGTTCAGGTTGGGAGAGCGTGGTCTGGTTCGAGCGTGGGTCAGCGGCGTGGAGAGTGATGGTCTGGTCTGGATTGCGAGGCGAGGTCGTGGTCTTGGCACAAGCAGGGGTCGGCGAGGCGCAAAGGGCTTCCATGGCGTCATCAAGGGGAATTGTCCGGCGTGGGTCATCAATGGTAGTGTCGAGAGGTTGGGCATCAGGTGCCAAGTTCGTGTTCGCGCTATGGTCGGCAGGCGTTGTGAGCGGAGGAAATTCCGAGTCGGAGTCTGTTGGCGAGCATGGGTCGGTGTCCTTTTTGCGTTTTTTCCCCATCGTGGGGAAAAAAGCCCTATCTAGTGTAACTTAAACAAATGCGAACGACACAGAAACACAGGGAACAGAAATACGACGAGATGAAACAAATCCACACGGGGTGACGGGTGTCACCCCAAGAAACGAACGAAAGGAGCGACGGGTGTCGTCCCACAAAAATGAAAAAAATGGAACTGCGGCAACGGGCAGCCAATCACGCCAAAACTGGCAGGGCGGAGTAATCAATGGGCTCTGGATATGGTCGAGCAGATAGCAATGAATACTCCATGATAGAGGTTGGTGTATGAGAAGTTATTTGACTGATCTGAATCTGAAGGACTGATTCTGAAGCGATTCGACTGACTGAATCTGATTGGTCTGATGAAGGAATCAAACGGCAATGGATCGCCCGCATCGTACGATTTCACAACAAGCGCCAATGGTGATAATAGCAATGGTGTCTGTTTCGGTACTGCACGATATGCGATGCGACAGAACGTGACGCAACGGCCTCAGGAAACAGAACTAGGCAACTGCTCTCCATAGCCGTGTTGACAACGGCAATTTGCTCCCTCCGGATCGGTGTAGGTCCTTCCTGGCATAAATGATGTTATTCTTGGCTTCAACTAAAGTATTCCAGATACGAATACAAGATGAATATCTCATAATATTGTAACGAAGTCAACTTCAGATCCCTCTCTCGGAATGCGTCTGGCTCCTATGTGTCCGGACTCGTCGAGTCCAGTCATGAACGTTCCGAGTGGAAGCCGTCGCTGGGGTGCCGGCGCCGACATTGGCCTTTTGACGCATCGGGCCATTCGGCAGTCGCTCAATGTCATGTCAAGTCAACTTCCGCTCTCACTGCGTGTCCGTGAGAACTGAATGCTATGACAAGTCAACATCCGCTCTCATGGTGTGACCGGCCGGCCGGCGGATGCTGCGTCATTGCGTCCTGACGCAGTCGGGTGTCATCATTGGGACACCCGCGTCACCGCTGTACCATGCCGTACATGTGGGGCTGTCATTGGGACACCCGCGTCACCGCTGTACCATGCCGTACATGTGGGGCTGTCATTGGGACACCCGCGTCACCGCTGTACCATGCCGTGCATGTGGGGCCATCATTGGGACACCCGCGTCACCGCTGTACCATGCCGTACATGTGGGACTGTCATTGGGACACCCGCGTCACCGCTGTACCATGCCGTACATGTGGGGCTGTCATTGAGACACCCGCGTCACCGCTGTACCATGCCGTACATGTGGGGCTGTCATTGGGACACCCGCGTCACCGCTGTACCATGCCGTACATGTGGGGCTGTCATTGGGACACCCGCGTCACCGCTGTACCATGCCGTACATGTGGGGCTGTCATTGGGACACCCGCGTCACCGCTGTACCATGCCGTACATGTGGGGCTGTCATTGGGACACCCGCGTCACCGCTGTACCATGCCGTACATGTGGGGCTGTCATTGGGACACCCGCGTCACCACTGTACCATGCCGTGCATGTGGGGCTGTCATTGGGACACCCGCGTCACCGCTGTACCATGCCGTACATGTTGGGCCATCATTAGGACACCTGCGTCACCACTGTACCATGCCGTACATGTGGGGCGTGTCTGGACTGCGATGATCGGACCGCTTCCTCCGCGGTGTGTCGCAATAGGTTTCTTGCGGAATAGGAATAGGAATGCGGAATGCGGAATAGGAATCTTGTTTTTGAGTTCTAATTTGTGATGAATGGGGTTAGATTTATGTTAAGTAAGTGTGCACGGCACAGACCCCTTTAAGCATGGATGTATGCAGTTGCAAAATTATTGGTAAGGCATTCAATCCACATGTGTTGAGAGAGATCAGGGGAATAGGGCTGGATAGCTAGGGTAGATAGGCATTGATAGGTGTGTGGGATATTGGAGGACTGGTTTCTTCAGGATGTTGGATGGTTGGGGTGGGTCTTTTTACCAGGCTTATGGTATCTTCCATTTACAGACTTAACTGGATGGGCCTTTGGGTCTCTTATTAAGTATAAATGCTTTATAACTTTATATATGGTGTACCTAGCAATGGATTCAGGACCTTCCTTCGGGATGTGATAGTGATGAGATTGTCTATGGTAGCACAATGGGTATGATGGGAGGCGTTTGTAATTGTTGAGTGTGTTATGCTATAGCAAGTGAATGGTGCTAGATAGGCTGGGATATATAGCTCCCTAGGAACTTGAGATAAGGCATTGATTGGGGTGAGAGTATGTACAGTTCTAGTACCTTTCTAGATAGGCTTAACCCAGATGGGCCCCTGTGGCTCTTATGAAGCCTTAACACTTTATGACTTTATGACTTTAGGTGATGCCGGCCAATGACAGGCCCAGGACGTTTACGCCTCGACCCCCCATGAGGGACTGGTACCCGTCTTGCGCACGGCACGAGCGAGACGCAACTGAGCGGCTAGGCTGGTAACATGTAGCTGAGGGACTTAAGTGATCCAAACGACCGGTTGAACGCTTCGGTCCGTCATTGTCAGTAATTGTTGCCTGGTAATTTGGGGGCACGAACCTAAAAATGAACGCGCTGGTGCTACCTTTGTGGAGCTGTTGCACAAGTTCTTTCCGAATTGTTCCAAAATAAGCCCTGTCGATGCAAGGGCATTAACAGCCGTTGTGTTCGAGAGCTTTGTGATTTTGGAGAACCTGTTGAAGTTTGGAACCAGTTATCGTACAAGCGAGGCAAACCCTAGACTATGACTGCCGGGCGAAGCGAACTTACCCAGAACATATACAAATTGATAACTAATTTGTTTGAACCATGTGCAAAATTAGCTAAATCACCAATACAAAAAAGGGAAGTAGTGTCGATGCCATGGCTTTCTAGTACAAACTTAACTGGAACATAATATATTCATAATCCCATTCTCCCTAATATAGCAGCCGAATAAGTCGGTCGGTGTCCAAGCCTCCTACTTGGAAGTTGTGGTGCCAATATTTAATGTTTTACTGGCGTGAGCATGTCTGGAGTATCATGTAGAGATTTATGGACGTGGTTCACACATATAAATTATGCTTCTGCTGCAATTCCATTTACTATTGTTCCAGTAACTCTTTACCCGCAGTACACTCTAATTTAATCCCAGCGCAAATCTTGTCATCTGACAGTCGCGCTCATACAGGCGAGCGCAGTTTCAACATTCGGTAGACATATCGTGATTGCCTGGTGTTTGCTCTTTTCATTCTTCTGATTTCAGCTTCTGATAAAATGTATGAGTGCTCATCGCAGCGAAATTACACATACCATTATGTCAGTTCTGCTCGCACTATCTTGCTCTGTACTTAACCTTGGGATCTAAGAGCATAAATCCGTCGTAACCCCGGCCTGTGGCAAGTTGAAACGCAGTGCACTTCATGTGCACAAACCCGGCCTGTGGCAAGTTGAAACGCAGTGCACTTCATGCTTGTGCTACTTTTTCTTGTTGTTACAAACATACTGCCTTTTTAAACGACTGAATCGTTTGGAAATGCTTCGTATTTTATTAGGCTGGCGGCTATGAATAATCACGGGCACCACGGTCCGTATCTGCGAGAGATGCATGTTGTGAAATTGATATCTAAGGTTTCTTTAGTGTCTGAAAATCAATATGTCATCAAATATGTACATGTGACGAAAGGAAGCACCATGGTGTCAAGCTTAAAAGTTTCGTTATCATCAAAGCCACTTGTCGGGGACAGGCAATTTGAACACTTTGAGAATCACATTGTTCTGAGCTTGCCACAGCCAGGAACTTCCTCCTGTACATAATGCAGAATAGACAGCAGGGTGAGGCCAGTATGCATTGTCATGTTTCTCATCATTGCACAGTTTGTGAGGACTGCTGTATTAAAAATCCACCTTGCCCGCCAGCCGGCCAAAAGTTCAAGTAAATCTTTGTTCGTCATTCTAGTGCTAAGGAAGTGTTTGTCGAAGTACCCCCGGTGCATTTTGTATCTACCGACTGCGGTCTCGGAGGCACGTGCATTCGATCTGACGACTCCGACGTCGCTCCGCCCGTAGCGGGTCGGTTCATGTGACCACTTAGCCACACACATCGCCACGTATGCCGTGTCGTACACGTGTTAAGAGATTACGCGTCTCTGTTTCAGATGCGCGCCGACCAATATTGAACCCGGTGAACCCGGTGTGCCCTTTCGACGATCTGGGGCCCCGGGTCCGCTGCGCGGCCCCGCCGCCAGGAGGAACCTGGGATACCTGCTCTAGCGACAGCGACTGCGTCGGCCTCCGCAAGTGCTGCCAATACGGCTGCGGCAAGGACTGCATCTCCGCTTGTCCGGCGCCATGTCCCAGCGGCTTCCGATGTGAGATCGGGGGGATTCCTGCCGGCTTCCCCACCATCTCGCAGCTGGCCTCTTGCGTACCGACCAAGTAGTAACCGCACACGCTCGGCTGCTCCCAGTGGAGGTGTAGCTGACAAACTGGTGCGGAACGAGCTGTGCCAGGTGACCGCTGTCGTGAGGAACCCCGAGCAACCTATGTAATCACCTCTCACCATCCGTGGAGGACCACGGAGGTGAAGCACAAGATGTAGTGCACGACACGCCCAAAATTGGCACCGGTTCAATGAAAGTGGACATTGTTCCTGCAGCAGAGATAAAACTACAGCAACTGTATGTGTTTTAACACATTTAACCACTCACCGATCTACCATGTGTGTGTCGTTGACACGTCGCCAACCCTGTGCAAAGGAAGGAACTTCGGCATGACTGTATGGTACAAAAAAAATGAAGTAGATCAAATGATATACACATTACAAATTATCGCTCCGTGACATGGCAAATAGTGAGTATTACATTTTTAGCAAAACGCATACGCATAGTGCATAGGTATGTAGTAAAGGTGATTCTGGTAGTACACATATGCGACAATAAACGATATCAGCAAACATACACCCCAATATTTTTGACCACGTGACAGTGTACCAGATCGTAGTGTCGCCAATGGCTATACCAACACACTGATTTACTATTAACCTAGCAGTGAAAAAAATATGAAGGCACAGTCATCATGTTATATGGCCTTGCCGTTGATAGACAACCCGTTGATAGATAGCCCATTGACACCAAGCTCAGGAGAGTGTGCGGAACGCCAGCAAAGGTCAGCCAGTGCAACTGGTGTCAGAGTGGCGTGGGCTTTTCCTTTTCGCTTATGACGTCACGCGAGTATCCGACGAACTTCTCCGGCAAACAGCTCCATTCGTGGGAATCAGCAATAATTAGAGACGTGGGCAAATCCAGGAGGATTCTGTGACCACTATCTCCCAGTACAGGGTATCACCAAATGGTCTCTGCTTCTCGAAGAACCGATTGTAAGCCCTCCAACACGAACACCAAGCCAGGAATTGTCCAAATCTCATATAATAAAACTCAAAATGAACGAAGTCTGTTCCAGGCGCCGCTCTCGATGTCGTGCAATTTGTATCTGTATCTCGGCAACGCTTGCGAGTAATGTGGATGAATGTTGCCAGCGGTTAAAAGTCGACTCACTACAGATTGTATTCAAGTTTGGGCTTGATTATACAAGAGGTGTACCCGTAGCGAATGGCACCACTTTACTCATTGGACGTATATTCCCGACCGAGGTTCGCTGCCATGCCGGCGGGTGGTAGATGCGCTCCGCCGACAGATGGCAGCAGAGTACTTGTACCTGACGTGACAACTCGTCGCGTTGCGCAGTCGCCGGGAGGCGGGTGGCGGAGAGAACACTTCTATCCTAGCAAAGGTCAGACGGTCACACCCGACGTCAGAGCGGCGTGGGTTTTTCCTTCTCGCTGATGATGTCACTCGAGTATTGGACGAACTTCGCCCACAAGCGCATCCATTCTTGAGAATCGGCAATAACTAGAGACGTGGGCAAATCCAGGAGGCTGCGTTCATCCCCATCTCCCATTACAGGGTACCTCCGAATGGTCACCGCTTCTCAAAAGACCGGGTGCCAGGCCTCCAACACGAATACAAAGCCAGGACCACAAAGCGAGGAAAACAAAATGAACGAAATATGTTCCAGCCACCGCCACGGATGTGGTGTACGTTGTATCTGTATCTCGGAAACGGTTGCGAGTATGGTGAATGAAACTTGCCAGCAATCAAAAGTCAGCTCATTTCACATTGTACTCAATGCTGGACTTGATTAATCAAGTGCTGTACCCGTAGCGCACCACACTACTGCCCTCACTGGTAATATATTCCCGACACAGGTTCGCTGCCCCAGCCGACAGGTGGCAGGTGCACTCCGTCAACAGATGGCAAAAGAGTGCTTGTACATACCAAGAGAAGCACCCCCGCGTTGCGCAGGCGCCGGTGACCAGGAGGCAGAGAGAACACTGACATGAGAGAACGCTGCTATTACATTCACATGATGCTTACAGCTAGCCGAGCCTAGTATAATAATCCTATGACACCTCAGGTAGGTAGTGATTATATTTTTATCCGGGTGGCAAATTACTCTGTAAATTAATGTAGTTGGGCGCACTCGAAAAGATCGAAACATTTGAGTGCAATGAGCCAGGACCTTTTCGTCCCATTCGGTACCTTCCTCTTTGGCTCGGGCCATCTGGAACCTTCTACTTTGGCTCGGGCAGTCTCCGTTGCTCGGGGGCCTCTTTATCGGCCTGAGGACCCCAGTTAGCTCTGTGCCCCCTCCATCAATGTGAGCCAGTGCTGACCCAGAGGCCGTGCCAACGTACGACCCGTGGCCCTCTTCGTCTGTTCAGGGGCCCTATTTCACTGCATAGGATTATCTCCTCCTGGCCAGATTCTCCTGCTCTCCTCCTTCGGCAGCTTGGACCTCCTCCATGAAGCCAGGTTTCAGGTCGTGTGTCTTGAGCCCTTCCTTCGGTTCAGGGTCTTTCATGCCAGCTCTGACTGAGTCCTCAATCTGCAGACGTGCTCCACTATGACCATCACGCTATACAAACGTCCGGTGTTCAGTCATTACACACTGCACGAAACTATCACGCACGTGCTGTGTCCGTCACCCAGCGTCACCCAGGGCCACCAGTCAGGTTCGGCTGACACCAAACTGACGCAACACACAAACACCACCATCGCCAGTGTCTTCAGCAGCAGCAGCAGCAGCAGCAGCAGCAGCAGCAGCAGCAGCAGCAGCAGCAGCAGCGGCAACAGCATGACCAGCAGCAGCAGCAGCAGCAGCAGCAGCAGCAGCGGCGGCGACAGCATGACCAGCAGTAGCAGCAACAGCAGCGGCGGCGTCAGCGCAGCAGTAGCAGCAGCAGCAGCAGCAGCGGCGGCGACAGCATGACCAGCAGTAGCAGCAACAGCAGCGGCGGCGTCAGCAGCAGCAGCGGGAGCAGCAGCAGCAGCAGCAGCAGCGGTAGCGGCCACGGTGGCGGTGGCGGGGCAGGTGTGATGACTCTTGACTGGGAGTGGGACGCAGCGGTAGTGGTGTCGACTGTGTCCTCGACTGTGTCCTGCAGTAAGACACGGTGTGTCGGCCGCTCACCGGCTTCAGTGCTGAGATTCGGAAAAGTGAACGTTCCAGTTGTTCGGTACGACTACGGCTAAACAGTTAGCTGCGAAGACAGCTCAGATTCGTACCGGATGGATTGCTGGTTTTCCGGATCAGAGCTGAGGCCTGGTGTAAGCCTATCTTCAACACGGGAAATGAACCCCGATAATGCAATCGATATCCGAATATTTATATGAACAGCATGACAAATGTGTGCATGTCTACTTCCCTTCCTTGCGTACGTGTATTGCATGCGCATTTGGTGTACCAACAGGCGCGTTTCCGGTACTCACAGACAGCCAACTTACCCAAAACGACTTACGGTCAAGCTGACGGTCAAGCTGACTGTCAAGCTGACTGTCCAACAGTGAGGTCGTAGAGAGGTGGATAAGGCGATGATTTGAAAATACCTGGGGTGTTTATTAACTTCACTTGCCGACCGGATTTCTATCCAGACTTCCCTAACCCATTCCAGCTCGCGTGGTCGCCAATTGCACCATCGGTGTGGTCACGGTGGAGCAGACTGTACCATCGGTGTGGTCACGGTGGAGTAGACTGTGCCATCGGTGTGGTCACGGTGGAGTAGACTGTACCATCGGTGTGGTCACGGTGGAGCAAACTGTACCATCGGTGTGGTCACGGTGGAGCAAACTGTACCATCAGTGTGGTCATAGTGAGGAATACTGTGCCATTGGTGTGTTCACGGTTGGGCGGACTACGCCAGACGTAGCTCTAAAGGTCGGCTGAAGCACACATTCAGTATAAATATACCACACACGGCGAACAGCCTGCAGACTGGATCGTGACGTTCAGCACACGTTTGACTATAGTTCGCTGCCTGGGGAGGATGGAGTAATCACAGTAGTGCATGCGATGCCTGTCACAGGCGTCACGGCGAATTACGCACCGCCAACTCGGCACGGTCACCTGACAGGATGCTCCACAGCAGTCTCGTGTCACGCCATGCACAATTTTTCCTGCCGGACATCACCAACTGCAGATGCCACTTTTACTTTGAGTGGAAATTGTTGCCGACATGCGTGCACTGCGTGCATGCATGTACGCACATGCAGCACAGGTGGTGCAGACTGGGCCAGGCGGTCGTTCCGCGGCTTCAGCTTGTTGTGATGGACCATCAATAATAGGCGGCCGTTCAGTCTAACCTGCTAATTGATTTCTGCCTGCTTGGACACTGCTAGTAGCGGGTCCCAAGGGACGAATGAATTTCCAGTACTCACTTGATTTGCCAACACCGTGAATGTTTATCATACGTGTCACGAGAATAGTGTGTTCGAAATGGCCGCTAAATATGAACTGGTGCTTCCTTTGCACCGAGAGCAGCGCCTGCCGCTGGTCCCCTGTGATGGGAGAGCACGTGTCACGGACCAGTTCGGACCAACCACCACTCAGCCGACAGATGTTATCACCGCAACCGCGGTATGCAGGT
The DNA here is from genome assembly GCA_034440615.1 of Ashinkailepas kermadecensis. Classification (NCBI taxonomy): domain Eukaryota; kingdom Metazoa; phylum Arthropoda; class Thecostraca; family Neolepadidae; genus Ashinkailepas; species Ashinkailepas kermadecensis. The sequence goes on from JAOTOM010003727.1 coordinate 166,708, forward strand.
GCTCACTGGTAGTAGGTACAAGTCGTCTATACGAACCATAGCAGTAACGCACGAAACTGACTTCATAAACTTGAACCAAGGAGACACTGCGCGTTTATTGCGGGCGAGAAGCAAAATACACAGACCTGCTCTTCCCCGCCATTTCCACTGAGACGATAATGCGACCAAGTGACGGAAACTCTGATTTAGAAGCTGTCTTTCTCCAACAAGTTTTCCCGCAACTTCACCCAAACAGCTGACAAAAGCATCCTGACGTATTAGACCAATGGTAGAGCCGCTATCTCAGACACCTCAGAAACAACAGCAGGAAAGGTCAAATGATGTGATCATCTTACATATCTCAGTTGCATTCGCCTTTTATTGAGTCGAAAAATCGAAACACGAATGATATTTCTTTCTCCTAAATATAACATGAATATAACATAACATAACATAATATAACATAATATACCTTCTGAATATAACATTGAAAAGGGCCATTTCGTCAAAACATTGAGGTGGACATGTGTGTCGAATCATTTTCTCGAGTGTAACGTAACCGTCCTCCACCCGTAAGGAAAACAGCCATTATTTCCTGCAATTTTACTTCACTTCCCCAGCACGGGGTGCTTCATGTCTGGGAAACAATAGAGCCTGTCAAATATGTCCGGGTGGATGGCCGGTTCCCGGTAGAGTGTAGGTTCCGTGCTCACCGCAGCGCGGCGCTGCTGTCGAGGCTCTCGATATAACTAGGTGACCGCTGTGGCACCTAGCCACCTCAGCGCCCCAAACACGGTCTGCACGTGCGGTCAGGTGCACACCGACAGAGGCAGCCATGCACCAGCCCTGTATCGCGACAGCTGTCCTGCTGCTGATAGTCTCCACCCTGTCAACAGGTCAGTAGACATTCGCAGCATAGGGGGCGGTACTATGGAGGTGGATACTGCTAGCCACAGGCAGGCCAGTTGCGAAGGTCATGTGAGTTCACCTCTAAAATAGTTCAACCAGTCGTCACGCCTTAACGGATAAAGTACTTGAATGGAACCTTCAGCGTTTGCTTATCTTTAGGGATGCAACGAAATGTACCAGATGAATGTTTGAATTATTTGTCTTTGAGGACGAATTAGGTTTCCTTAGTTGTCCATTCGGGCTAAAATAGAAGATTCTGGCTGAAATAAGCATGTTTTATGAGGGCAAGTTGACTTCGAACGACATTTTGCTGGCCGCTCTATCCATTAAAAGAAGAAAGTAGAAAACTCAATAATTTGAGGAAAAAAATTAAAACATTTAGAACGTATATTTTTGGGTGGGAAAAATGTTGTACGGCCATGGTCGATTTCGCCCTCCTATTCGGATTTCAAGTAATTTTTGCTTATAAAATATCCCCCCAACATGAACTCCCAGAGCCAGAAACATGATGTCAGACGTGATCTGCCCTAGTGACGTCACTCTTGGGATCACATTTGGGGGTGATTTCCGACTCTACTTGTCAGGCGTTTCCCGATTACACCCCTTTTGTTTTCGTGTAACACTTAGTTCGGAGATTAGATTAGGTCCATGCATCGACCCCCGCCCGAGACGGGGTGTGGGGATCTGATCGGAAAGACTGGAAAGGGTTAATGACTGATTTCCTTCAGTTCCGGGTATTCCGAAATTCCATGTTTCTCTATGGAGGAGCGGTGGCATGTTGTGGAATTCTTATACATTTCGAATTAGCAGTGTTGGCCATAGCACATCTCCCACCCATACATTCACACGCACCGACATGTGCAGGCATATATATATATATATACCTGCATATATATATATATATATATATATATATATATATATATATATATATATATGCATATATATATATATATATATATATATATATATATATATATATATATATATATATATATATATATATATATATACATATATATGTATATATATATATATATGTATATATATATATATATATATATATATATATATATATATATATATATATATATATATGGACGAAATAAGTTAGGGGGCCACATTGGCGTCACGTGACGGCCACACTGTCGTCCTCGGCCACACGTGACGACCACACTGATGTCCTCGGCCACACGTGACGACCACACTAGCGTCCTCGGTCACACGTGACGGCCACACGTGACGGCCACACTGTCGTCCTCGGCCACATGTGACGGCCACACTGTCGTCCTCGGCCACACGTGACGGCACACTGTCGTCCTCGGCCACATGTGACGGCCACACTGTCGTCCTCGGCCACATGTGACGGCCACACTGTTGTCCTCGGCCACACGTGACGGCCACACTGTCGTCCTCGGCCACATGTGACGGGCGTAAGACGGCAACCGGCATCCCGGGCGTTGTACGACCATGCGACATATAGGTTTTCCTCATGTCTGCAATGAGGAGGTATGCCAAGGTAAAACACCTAATTTGTATGACTGTCCTAATTTCTGCTTCAGTGACAGGACATCCAGCAGTACCCTGTGGAAGTTCTGTCCAATTGTTCCAACTTGATTCATCGTGATGAATGAGAAAACATGTTTTCATACCACTATCCTCGGTGTGATAGGTCAATGTCGAATAAGTCAAACTCATGGATGTTCGTGTACGAAATATTACTTGACTGATTTGAATCTGAAGGACTGATTCTGAAGTGATTCGACTGACTGAATCTGATTGGCGTGATGAAGGAATCAAACAGCAATGGATTGCCCGCATTCTATGATGTCCCAAAATGCACAAATGGTGATAATGGCACTGGTGTCTGTATTATTGGTATTGCACGATATGCGATGTCACAGAACGTCACGCTCCTGCTTGTGTTGTACGATTTCGTTCTACTTCATTGTACAATGTCACAATAAGCGTCGATAGTCATAGTAGCAACGATGCCTGCATGTAGCTGAGTGACATAGGCGACCGAAACAACTGGTTGGACGGTTGTCCGTCATTGTTAGTCATGGCTGCCCGGTAATTTGTGGGCACGAACTTGAAAATGAACGCGTTGGTGCTACCTTTGTTGAGCTGTTGCACAAGTTGTCTCCGTATAGTTGAATTATCAGCCCGGCCAATACAAGGGCATTAACGGATAGTCGAGAACTTGGTGATTTTGCAGAACCTGTTGAAGTTTGGTACCAATGTGTAAGCGAGACAAACCCTATGTAGTGAAGGTTTTTCTGCCCCCTCTGCTCATGGGGTAAACCTTCATTTTCATGTTTTCATGTTTTCATGTTCATGTTTTATGTTTTCAATAATGGCTCTGGCTCATCTCAGAGCTCTGATCTGCACACCTCTTGACACGCACTTCCAAAGCCAACACTTTTATTGTGCTACTAGTCAGCGATCATGAAGATTAGACAATAGTGGCGCAGCGTGATAAAGGCGATGATACAATAGCTTTTCATCTCGTCAGACAGGTGCAACAACTTCTATGTCGATCTACATCTCAACAGACGTATCAGACATACCTCCAGTGGTGAGTCAGGCCGGGCTAGGCGGCGGGCCAGGCCGCGGGCCAGGCCGCCCGCGTCGTACGTTCGTCGACCAGAGAGTGAGAGTGAGTGAGAGCGTTCATCTCCGGCTCAGTCACTAAGTAGCCGCAGGCAACGACAACGCTCGTACCACGTGGTCAGCTCGCAATTCGTCATAGTCACATGACTGACGGCGCCACAGACCAGTGGGGTTACTCATCCCACTAGAGAACAAAGGCTCGCTCTGAACTCCGCGCCGTCTCTCCGACATCAGACATACCACGTCTGCTCAGAGTCGTTCTCTGGTCGGCTCGGATCGCAAACATAACCCACAACATTTGATAAGCATTTCCTGCCTGCAGTCGACAGTGGCATTCCGAAGCTATCTAGCCAGGATGCAGAGCCGTTGTCGGTGGCTCAGTTATCGGCCGAAGTCATAACATGCATTAAGACGTGTCCGGCCGGCCGTCGACAGTGGTGGCATGATTCACTCGTCACCTGGCGTTATACAACGGCGCATTCTCGAACGAGTGCCGAACGGTATAGTTACATCTAACATTGTTACAACCGCGCCAGCTGAACTGTGGGGAGGGAGCTGAATTTATGGGATTAAGACGCTCCAAAACCAACTTTCCTACACCTATAACTGCACTGCATGCGAAACGAACTTGCCTACAACATATGCAAATTGATTCGTAATTAGTTTGAATCAATTACAATAATATTTACGCCACAAGTACAATAATACTTGTAGATTGGTAATGTGCAAGAAGCAGAGTCAATGTGATGGATTTCTAGTATATTTCTAACTGGATCATTATGCCTTCCTATTTCCATTCTTCCTAATATAGCAGCAGAATAAAATCCAGTCGGAGTCCAGGCCTCCTACTTGGATGTTGTGTCAATGTTTAATGATTTACCGGCGTGAGCATGTGTGCAGTAACAAGTAGAGATTCATAGACGTGGTTCACACGAATTAAGTATGTATGTGGTGCAATTTCCTTTACTATTGTTCCGGTAAGGCTTTACCCGCAGTACTCTCTAATTTAACCCCAGCGCTTATCTTATAATCTGACAGTCATATGTCGAGCTCATGCAGGCGAGCGCAACTTCGACATAAAACGTTAGACATATCGTGATTGTCTGGTGTTTGTGTTTTTAGTTCTCCTGAATTCAGCGGTGTCGCCAAGACAAATATTCTGTGATTGTACCCGTTGTGAAAATTATGATTACTCATTGCAGCGAAATTGCACGTATCACTATGCAGGTTCTCCACGTGCAATCTCGCTTTGGACTGGACCTCGAGATTTGGGACCGCAAATCCGCCTTTAACCCGGCCTCTGGCAATTTGAAACGCAGTGCCGTTCATGTTTGCAATATTTTTGCCGTTGTTGCTCCAATTATGCTGCCTTTTTAAGCGACCGAAGTGTTTGGAAATGCTTCGTATTTTACTTATCTGGCGGCTATGCACAAGCACGGGCAACGCAGTCCGAATTTGCGTCAGATGCAGTTTGTGAAATTGATATCTACGCTATATTTAGTGTCTTAACCCTTTCGCTACCACAGCCGGTCTGCCGATTTGCGGTTGTACTGCTGCAAGTGTGTAACTCTGAGTCACCAGGGGGCCGCCCATTGACATGTCTCGAAAGAGTGATCGCCTGTCAGACCTCCCCTCCGGTCTGCCACCTGATACCCTCGCGCCAGCTCGGCGGTCGGATGGTGCCGATTTCTGTGGCAAGGTTGGTGGTCGGGCTCTCCTCCAGGTATGACACGATGGCAAGGCGGTAAGCAATCGAGCCCAGAACGGAGGATATATATATATATATAAGTCGAGTACGTAGGATTCTCGCTATGGGGAACCGATTTGGAGGGGCCCTACTATCCCCATTTAAAAAATCCCCGGATTTCTTCCACTATTTTTCAAAGGGGCACATGTTATATTTTTTTAATCAAATTATTAGTGACCAACTTAATTTCCTGTGGAGGGTCCCAATCTACCACCATCGTCTCTGAGTCACCGGATTTCAACTCTAACCCTTGGCATCCTTTAGTAAGTCACCCGACACTGCTGAAATTACACCGGTAACAAATCACTCGTAAATGCAAAATTTTAAAATTTCAGTTTATGACGCTTGATCGCCAAAACGCCAACGTTCCTGCCCTTGTACACCCGCCTTGCGCATTCGTCGCATTCGCCACACTTCGTGCGATTTTTCTGGTTTCTGCTAGGCTTTCTAGGCTTTGCTAATTGCTTCCACATGATAGTCTTGTGCCATATTTGATGTGTGGAATGCTTGGTATGGGGGTTCGCTTGGAAAGTGCGATGAATTTAATTCGATGGTTAGTTCTCTTCTTCCCACATTTGCTGGCGGTCAGGCAATCTGGATACCCGCTGAGCTTTGATGCACCGCATCTCTTTGGTTATATGCGCCCCCAGATTCGCCACCGAACCGTGGTCCAACCCTGTAGTTCTTTTTTGGACCCGTTGCATTTTTCCTTGTCTACGGATGTGATTTAGGGCTCCAGGAAATTTTTTATTAAGGGCCTGGTACATTTTGGAAACCCGGAGACGATGTGTATATTTGGTGTCCAGTCCTTTTGTTCCTTTTTAGGGCCATGTGGTGCTTTGAGGTCCCAGCCTGTTCTTGAGGCCCGATTCGGTCTCATGGCCCTGGTGTGCTTTTATGGACTCTGTGGTGTTTTCTAAAGCTCCCGGTGTGTTTATTTAAAGCTGCAGCGCATATTTTAGGGACCTGCCGCAATTTGCGAAACTCGGTACACTTTGGAGGGCCCGGTGCATTTTCGGCCTCCCAATGTGTTCTCATGGTCCCGCTGTATTTAATTGGGACTCCCGACGCACATTTGTGGGATCCAGCACGATTTTAGAGGCTCTGATGTAATTTATCGGGGTCCCGGCGCGACTTTTCGGGCCCAAGCGCGTAATTCCTGGGTTCGACGCAATTTTTGGTGCCTTCTGATTTTTTAAGTCCGAGTTCCGGCGTGATTTGTCGGGCCCCCGGCGCCATATTATCGTGTCCAGCCGCGATTTTTCGAGCTCCAGTATGTTTTTGGGCTGTATGCGATTTTTAAAGTCATCTGGTGGCATGTTTATGGCACCCGAGCGATTTCCAGTACTCGGACATGTATTTTTTTAAATTTCTCCTTATCCTGGAGGGCTCCGGCTTAATTTTCCTCGGGCCCCAATCCAATATCTGTGGTCATGCTGTGCTTATTTAAAGCTATCGACACCACTTTTGTGGACACCCGAAGGGAATTTTCGATGCCCCGACCAGATTTTCTCGGACTACCGACGGGAATTTTGGGTCCCGAGCATGATACTTGGGGGCTCGGCGCGAGTTCGTAGGGAGCGTTGCACTTCACTGGGCCCCAGCGCGATTTTGTCGGGCCCCGACGCAAATTTTCGGCCCGGTGAAAGTTTTTTTTGGTGCCAGCTGTATTTATGTAGAGCTTCCTACGCGAATTATCGGGTCCCCGACACGAATTTATGGAGCCCAAGAACCATTTTTGGGGACCCGGCGAGTTCTTGGCAGTCCACGCCTTCAGGACGCGGGGGAATTTTCCTCTTTAGTACACTACTGCGGCTGCTCAACGAGTTTTACTTCAGCCGGATGGCACCCTTCAATGTAACAGAAAAAGCCCTTCGAATAATTCTTTTTTTCAGGATCTGTTCGGATTTTATCTGTGCTCGGGTCGATTCGATTATGAGTCCCTTTGTCATTTCTGCAGTTAAGTTTAATTTTTTTGTAAGTTCCATGCGCGATACTTGTAGGCCCCGGCACGATTCTCCGGTCTCCAGGTGCATTTTTGTCGTGCACCAGCACGCTTCTTTTCCGGCGCCCGACGCGTTTTTAGGGTCTTTCACGCAATTGTTCTGGCCGCAGAGTGACGTTCCATGTAGGGATTGATATTTTGGAAGCCGGCTTCGATTTTTTGGGCTCCGGCGGGAACTTTTAGGCCACTAACACGCTTTGGAGGCTTTTGGAGCTATATGTGAGACCCAGAATGATTTTCCACGTCAAAACTGTTTTTTTCGTTTTCCCGGCTTCATTTTCGTGGGTGGTCCCGATGAGAATCTTGGGGGCCTGGTGCGACCTGTCGAGCCCCTATCCTGATTTTCAGAGGACCCGACGCGACTTTTTGGTACCGCCAGGCTCAGGGCGATTTTCAGGGGCCCCGGCCCGATCTCTTGGAGTCCCCGTCGCGATTTTCAAGAACCCGGCACGACTTTTTGGCACCAATGTGGTTGTCATGGCCTAGGCGCGAACTTTGTGCAGCCCCAGCGTGATGTTCATGAACCTCGGTTCGACTTTTTGGGAGCCCCAGTACGACTTTCAGGGGCCCGATCCGATCTTTTGGACCCCAGCGTGATTGTTAGGGGCCCAGCCTTTTTTTATCGTGATTATCAAGATCACGGCACGGCTTTGGGCATCCAGCATGAATTTTAGGAGCGCAGATGCGAACTTATGAGGCCCCCAGTGTAATTTTCGGGGTACCCGATCCGACTTTTTGAGGACCACAGGGCGATTTTTCCGGTGGTTCGTTCCGAACATTTGGGGGCCCCAGTGTGATTTTCAAGGGCCTGACCAGTCTTTTTCGGGCCACAGCGTCATTTTCTGGGGCCCCAGCGAGACTTCTTGGGCCTCCAGCGTGATTTCCATGGGTCCAGCCTGTCCATTTGAGTCCCCAGCGTGATTTTTGGGGGTCCTGGCTGGACCTTTTTTGGGGGCCCAGCGGTATCTTCAGGGGCCCGGTACCACTTTTTGGAGCCGCCGGTGTCATTTTTAGGAGCCCTGGAACGATTCTGGGTTTCCAATGTGATACTTGGGGACCCCATAACCTATATATATATATATATATATATATATATATATATATATATATATATATATATATATATATATATATATATATATATATATTAGGGTGCCACTTATTTGGGGTGTTTTTTTTTTTTTTAATTTCTATCGGGACGGGCGCGTTTCTGGTGTCATTCCGTCTAAAAACACTATGTGTAAAATATTTTGAAATAAAATAATAATTAGAACTGCCTCAACGAGGTCAAAGTTTATACTTTTTGTCGAAAAGTACTCATGGCGTTCTGTTATCATGCCAGTTTTGGTTTGATAGCTGTTGTAGTTTCTGAGTTGAAAAATGATAACAGACTGACAGACGGACAGACAGACGGACGGTCAGAGTCGTTGGTTTAGTCTTCCGCACTGGTACAGAAGACTAAAAATGAGGTATTATACAGGGTGTAACACGAGCTTATCAAAATATTGATACAGGAGAAATAACATGTTATTCTAAGTAGAAAATGTTCTATACACATATCCATTTTAAGACTTTGTCGAAACGAACGAACGAACAGGCGATGTCGATGATCACAATCGAAGAGGACAGGGAGTTCCTGACGGGACAAAGGGCCGAGGTGCGGCGCGGCCGCATCTCCTCCACACGTGAGATGACGCTGCACACTGAGGAGGAGCGTGCGAGGAGACAGGAAGCGGAAAGGAGCCGCCAGCAAGATGCTGAAAGGGCGAACAGAGAGAGCCGAGAAGAACTCGTCGAACTGGCATCGAGCTCCAGCTCAGGGGCAAGCAGCCCGACTCGGTCACCGACACGGCGTCGTCGCCGAGAAGAAGAGGAAGAGCTCTCTCTCCCGCGCCCGTCCACGTCGAATGCAGAAGCATCTACGACCCCTTTACCACCCAAGCGATTCCGCGCGTAGAAAAAGATGATCACCCCTGATTTCTCCGCAGCGATGGATCGGACGAAAATTACCGACCGATAAGGTGTTTTTTTGCTGTCGACGGCTGCGAGGAGCTTGGACCACGACCCTGAGGAGCTGGTCTTGAACCGCGAATCATCCCGCCGCGACCGTGCAAAGTTCCGTGCTATGGCAGCAGCGGAAATGAAGGCAGCCTTCCATCCTACTGTGCCGCTGACCGTTCACTGGGACGGGAAAATCGTACCAGCGGCTGACGGAGACCCTGCTGAAGATCGCCTTCCAGTTCTGGTGTCTGGGGAGAACGTCGACAAGCTTCTGGCTGTGCCCAGCCTCCCCGACGGCACCGGCCGCGCCATGGCGGAAGCCGTCCTTTCTGCCCTCGATGATTTGGACATCAAGGGACGGATCTGTGCCCTCTCTTTTGACACCACCGCCACAAACACAGGACTATCAGGAGGAGCTTGCTCTAGCATTGAGCAGAAACTCGAGAAGACAGCGCTTCATTTGGCTTGCCGCCACCACATCCAGGAACTGGTGTGCGAGAAGGCATTCACGGCGTGCCTCGGTCCCTCTACTGGTCCTGACATCCTCCTGTTCAAACGATTCGCCGCCCAGTGGAACTTCATCGATCAAACCAAAGCGAAGCCCTTCGAGGATGGAACCATGCCGCAGCACCTGAAGGACGCCCGCGACGACCTGCTGATCGAATTCAGCCGCCTCCTCGACGGTCAACATCCACGTGATGACTACAGGGAGCTTCTGGAGCTCTCTGTAATTGTGCTGGGCGGTCCGAACAAGCGGGGTGCCCGGTTCGCTCGTCCCGGCGTCTTCCATCGCGCGCGCTGGATGGCAAAAGTAATCTATGCCATCAAGCTGTTCCTGTTCCGGGAACAGTTTCAGATGTCGTCAGGCGAAGCGGCTGGAATCCGGCGATTCACTATCTTCGCCGTGTCCATCTACGCGACGGACTGGTACAAAGCGCCGCTTCCGGCAACGGCCCCAGCCGCGGACCTCGCGTTGCTCAAGGCCCTCGTCTATTATCCGGACTCAGCGGTGGCCAAGGCGACGGCGACAGTGTTCGCCAGGCACCTTGAGCGAGCGCCTCGTCACCCTGGCCATCTTCAACCAGGGGATCGACTTGGCGACAAAGCTGGAGATGATTAAAGCGATGGAAGAAGAGGAAGGATCGGAGGATCCCCACGGCGTATCAATGTGGACCTGTCCACCGCCTCAATCGCCAACAAGACATTGGCCAAGTTCACAACGACTACATCAAAGGAATTCTTCAAGGTTCTGGACATCAGCACCGCCTTCCTGCTCAAGGATCCGGAGGGTTGGCCGACGGACCCAGTTTTCATCGCCGCATCCCGCCGAGTCCAGGCCTTTCAAGTCGTCAACGACTTCGTGGAGCGCGGGGTGGCGTTGATGCAGTCTTTCAACCTGGCCCTTACCAAGAGCGAAGACAAAAGGCAGTTCCTCTTACAAGTGGTCGAGAAGCACCGCTGTGACTTCCCCACCGCCCGCAAGTCCACCGTGACCTCTGCAAAGTAGGCAACAATGAGTGGGAGATGGGCGCCCATGATACCCCCCTTTGAAGGGCTAATACTTAAGTTGAGGGGGACCTAGAGTTGAAAGTGTGAAGTCCAGTTATTTGTTTTAGGTCATGATTAGTAGTTTGAGCAAACTAGAAGTTATATTTTATTTGCTAGAGGCATATAACAACATGTTCTAAAATTTCTAATTTTCGAGAAAATATACTAACTTTGACCGTATTGAGGCAGTTCTAAATATTGTTTTATTTCAAAAAATATTTTATGCACGATATTTTTTGACAGAATGGAACCAGAAATGCGCCCGTCCCGATAAAAATTCAAACTTTCGAAAATAAGTGTCACCCTAATATATATATATATATATATTCTCCAATTCACCCAGAACAGACCCGATCAATGAAATAATAAGGTGAATGGTGGGCACATCTCGAGACCATGGCTATTTAATGAGAGGTTAAATGGTAATATTGTAATTATTATCGTGTTCACAACAAATGAATTATTCTGAGATACAGATGTTTTAGGCTTTTCTGATTGAGACCTATCATTGCATACCCAACATCATATAAGCAAGTCGGAAAGCAAGTACACAACGTGGAGAACATGAATGCGTACATCGGATTATTGGTATCATGCTTCATATCAAATGACAGGCCTTGATGAGCTGCATGCTTCTTTCACAAGCATAAGTGGAAGATAAGCATCATTTTGCAATGAGAATCATGCCTGAACACGATCCTAATTACACACCGCCCAAAGCATGCGATGGATTTCTGACCGCACCAGTCAGGCACGCCATGAAAGGTGCCACCAACCCATCGATCACCGGCCCTTGACAAGGCGGCCCGTCCAGCCGCACCCACTCAGGGGTGGAAGCAATTACAGAAAGTCACACGATTGCGGCAGGCTGAGGCTGGCCAGAAAGTTACTCGATTTACACACTCCGGCAGGCAAACGGTTAATATTAATATGACATGAAACATACACACGTGACGAACGGAAGCACCATGGTGTCAAGTTTAAATAAATTTAGTTATCATCAAAGCCACTCGTTGGGGACAGGCCATTTGAACCATTTTGGAATCACTTTCTTCTGAGCTTGCCACAGCCAGGCACTTTCTCCGGTACACATGCAGAATAGACAGCAGGGCGAGGCCAGTAGTCATTGTCATGTTTCTCATCATTGCACAGTTTGTGAGGCCTGCTGTATTAAAAATCTATCTTGCCTGCCAGCCGGCCAAAACTTCAAGTGAAATCTTTGCTCGTCATTCTAGTGCAAAGGACGTGCTTATCGGAATATCCACGGTACATTTTGTATCTACCGATTGCGGTCTCGGAGGCACGTGCATGCGATCTGACGACTCAGAGGTCGCTCCGCCCGGGGGCGGGTCGGTTCATGTGACCGCTTAGCCTCAAACATCGCCACGTATGACGTATCGTACACGTGTAAAGAGATTACGCGTTTCTGTTTCAGACGCGCGCCGGCCACTGTTGAGCGCGGTGTGCCCTTTCGACGACCTGGGGCCCCTGGTCCGCTGCGCGGCCCCGCTGCCAGGAGGAACCTGGGATACCTGCTCTAGCGACAGCGACTGCGACGGCCTCCTCAAGTGCTGCAAGTACGGCTGCGGCAAGGACTGCGTCTCCGCGTGTCCGGCGCCGTGTCCCAGCGGCTTCCGATGTCAGATCGGGTTGATTCCTTCCGGCTTCTCCACAATCCGGCTGCCGTCCTATTGCGTACTGGCCACGTAGTAACCGCACACGAGCGGCTGCTCCCAGTGGAGGTGTAGCTGACAAACTGGTACGGCATGAGCTGTGCCAGGTGACCGCTTTCATGAGGAACTCCGAGCAACCTTTGTAATCACCTCTCACCATCCGTGGAGGACAACGGGGATGAAGCACAAAATGTAGTGCACAAGACGCCCACAAATGACACCGGTGCAATGAAAGTGGACGTTGTTCCTGCAGCAGAGATAAAACTACAGCAACTATATGTGTTTTAACACATTTAACGACTCACCAATCTACCATGTGTGTGTTGTTGACACGTCGCCAACCCTGTGAAAAAGGAAGGAATTTCAACATGACTGTATGGTATAAAAAATGAAGTAGATCAAATGATATACACATTACAAATTATCGCTCCGTGACATGGCAAATAGTGAGTATTACATTTTTTGCAAAACGCATACGCATAGTGCATAGGTATGTAGTAAAGGTGATTCTGGTAGTACACATATGCGATAATAAACGATACCAGCAAACATACACCCCAATATTTTTTGACCACGTGACGGTGTACCAGACCGTAGTGGCGCCAATGCCTAGACCAACACACTGATTTACTATTAACCTAGCAGTGAAAAAATATGAAGGCACAGCCATCATGTTATATGGCCTTGCCGTTGATAGACAACCCGTTGATAGATAGCCGATTGACACCAAGCTCAGGAGAGTGTGCGAAACGCCAGCAAATATCAGCCAGTGCAACTGGCGTCAGAGTGGCGTGGGCTTTTCCTTTTCGCTTATGACGTCACGCGAGTATCCGACGAACTTCTCCGGCAAACAGCTCCATTCGTGGGAATCAGCAATAATTAGAGACGTGGGCAAATCCAGGAGGATTCTGTGACCACTATCTCCCAGTACAGGGTATCACCAAATGGTCTCTGCTTCTCGAAGAACCGATTGTAAGCCCTCCAACACGAACACCAAGCCAGGAATTGTCCAAATCTCATATAATAAAATTTAAAATGAACGAAGTCTGTTCCAGCCCGCGCCGCCGATGTCGTGCACTTTGTATCTGTATCTCGGCAACGCTTGCGAGTAATGTGGGTGAATGTTGCCAGCGGTTAAAAGTCGGCTCATTTCAGATTGTATTCAAGTTTGGGCTTGATTATGCAAGGGTGTACCCGTAGCGAATGGCACCACTTTACTCATTGGACGTATATTCCCGACCGAGGTTCGCTGCCACGCCGGCGGGTGGAAGGTGCGCTCCGCCGACAGATGGCAGCAGAGTACTTGTACCTGGCGTGACAACTCGTCGCGTTGCGCAGTCGCCGGGAGGCGGGCGGCGGAGAGAACACTTCTATCCTAGCAAAGGTCAGACGGTCACACCCGACGTCAGAGCGGCGTGGGCTTTTTCCTTCTCGCTGATGATGTCACTCGAGTATTGGACGAACTTCGCCCACAAGCGCATCCATTCTTGAGAATCGGCAATAACTAGAGACGTGGGCAAATCCAGGAGGCTGCGTTCATTCCTATCTCCCATTACAGGGTACCTCGAATGGTCACCGCTTCTCAAA